>BLKR01007057.1:0-44747 GCA_011170035.1 Teleogryllus occipitalis | reverse complement strand
GAGAGAGACAGAGAGAGACAGAGAGAGAGACAGAGAGAGAGACAGAGAGAGAGGCAGAGAGAGAGAGAGACAGAGAGAGACAGAGAGAGACAGAGAGAGACAGAGAGAGACAGAGAGAGACAGAGAGAGACAGAGAGAGAGAAAGAGAGAGAGAAAGAGAGAGACAGAGAGAGACAGAGAGAGAGACAGAGAGAGACAGAGAGAGAGACAGAGAGACAGAGAGAGAGACAGAGAGAGAGACAGAGAGAGAGACAGAGAGAGAGACAGAGAGAGAGACAGAGAGAGAGACAGAGAGAGAGACAGAGAGAGAGACAGAGTGAGAGAGACAGAGTGAGAGAGACAGAGTGAGAGAGACAGAGAGAGAGAGACAGAGAGAGAGACAGAGTGAG
Organism: Teleogryllus occipitalis; assembly: GCA_011170035.1. Taxonomy (NCBI): domain Eukaryota; kingdom Metazoa; phylum Arthropoda; class Insecta; order Orthoptera; family Gryllidae; genus Teleogryllus; species Teleogryllus occipitalis. The sequence continues at coordinate 44,358 of BLKR01007057.1, read as the reverse complement.
AGAGACAGTGTGTTATAATGAAAACTTTAATCATAATAATTAATAATTATTTATTAATTATATATGTATTATTAATTAATTATTTAATTTTTTCTAAAAGGCCGTAAGTGACATTAATTCCGTGTAGGTAACGCTACACTGGTAAACCTGTGTCCATCTAGGACCAGTGGCCTCGACATTATTCGTGCAATTGATTCGTGGACCTTCTGACTCTCTGTCTGAAGCATCATTCAAATTCAAAATTTAAGTAGTATATGACTTAGTGTAGAGATCACAGAATTTTTAAAATGTGCACACAATTCACTTTTCCCCATAGCACGTCATACGCAGTTTTTAACTGTTTTTTTGACGTAAAATAAATAAAAAATAAATCATCGTTTGAGTTGCTTTAAAAAAACAAAATGACCATGACCCTTCTTTTTTTATTTTATTCTTTCTTTTCCCTTAGTCTTAAGCTTGTACTAGAACATAGTACACATTACTTATCACACATCAACCCAAGTCATTACTTAAGAAGCTGAAAAAAAGGAATTGAGGCGGTCTTTACCGAATCACAGCGCGTCGCTGCCTTCGCGTCGCATCACAGCGTCGCGACGCCACTCGCAGCGACGGCGGACGGGCGTCCCGGCGCCCCGACGCGACGCCTCGAGACGGACGCCTGGAGACGGACGCCTGTCGCATTTCGACTGACGGCGCCCCTTCGTTTCTCGCTCCGCAACGCCGCCGCGTCGACCTCCTCCTCTTCCGAATCCTTTTTCTTCCACGCCCTTCGCCCTTCCTCCTTGTCTTCCGCGAAACTTCTCAGGACACTCCGAAAACATCTCAAAATTGACCTTTAAGGGCGTATGTTCCCCACGGCCAACTGATGTCACTGCAGCGCCTCTAACCGGGAGGTCCTAGGTTCGAGTCCTGACGGCGGCAGGAGTTTCGACACTAGCTTTTCAGCTAGGTCGAATTCAGCTGCTGTCTGGAGGAGAATTCTAGCGGCCGGCTGCTCTGATCGGTAGTTTCCTGCGGTTTCTCCGATCAACACCAGGCGAATGCCGGAGCAGTACCCTACCAAACGGGCCACGGACCGCGCGCGATCTGTCCTTCCTCTTCCTTGTCCTATCCTCTCCCCTTGCACACACACTTACACTAACATGCACTAAACTACCACATATTCCGGGAGACCGGTCGGGAGCTTAGAGCTTGTCCCGACTGGGGCGGTGCCCCGTTGGTGGGAGAGTCTTGGTTAGGGGGAAACCCCACTAACCGACAGTAGGTCGGCGCCGGATCTCACCATCCAGCGGGGGAAGATCACCGCCATCTCCCGAGAAAAAAACACGCACTACGCTAACGGGACTAATGACCGAAGTAGTTGACGCGCCCGGAAACACGAAAAAATCAATCAATTCGCCACGGCGTCTTTGTCGCCCGCACGTATTCATCATTTTTTATTTTGTACTGTTCTTTTACTGGTCAACCCACTGATCATTAAGCGGATACAAAGCAACTATTTTAATTGAAGAAACTAACAATGTGAGTACGAGAAACTTTTTAATCGCAAAAGCTGTCGTATTATGAAACAATAGAAAATGACCATCACGGCTTGGTCGTTCTATGCCAGCGCGACGCAGCGCCCCAATCTGTGAAATCGCTACTGGAGTTTGAAGGGTAGAGTTAACTTCGAATTGGCGCTATAGGAGAGACCTTAAACATAAATCATGTAAGTGGTTATGTGGGGCAGTGTAAATTGCACAAAATGTATACTGGCATGGGGTTTTGCAAATTTCTCATGAAGAGGTGTAAATCAGAAAACCTGCCTTCGTGGTTTAATGACACCACCAGCTCATAGCAGACCTTAAAGTGAACTTCGTTCACAGCGTTCATAGCATCCTTCATCATTTTAATTTATAATGAAAAGTTCGGCTATCATTGTTAATATTCTCTTTTATGATGCCAGAACATGAGCTTGTGTGTTCTAGCTGGGAATGGTGAATGAAACTGTTGGTTAGAACGATAGTAGTGTTAACAGTGTGACTCGAGTGACGACGGAGCAGAGGTGGAATACGGGGCAAAAGAAACGGAAAGGACTAGGGGAAACTATGTCGCAATCCCGCTTTGTCACCACAAATATCATTTGGATGAAAATGAGTTTGAGCCCGCAAAAAGAGGCGAAAAACTAGCATAGCAACTCTGCGAGTCCCCTCATTACAACTGGACTGTGCACAGAGCGTGTACAGGCTTAAACAGCCACAGAAAGCATTAGTAATACATTTTATGACGCCAGAATGGATAAAAGGTAAACGATTATTATGGTAAGATATAAATGCTGATGAAGTAATGGTGGAAAGTGTTCCAGGGAAAACAAGACGACCTCGAGAACCCACTTTGACCCTCGGAAACTGCACTTGGATCGGCCGGGATTTGAACCTCGGTTCTAGGGTCGGAGGACGAGCGACACCCACCCCTGACACTGTTAATAAGCGATGTGCGAATTCTCTTCCTAACCCCCGCTTCTCTCAGCTGCCGCCGTCAGCGCCCAGCGTCGGGCGACACCCGAGGCGGCATCGCCGACCGGCCGGCCGGCCGCCCGTCGTCGCGACGCCCTCAGACAGAAGGCTGTCGCATCACGCGCGACGCCGCCGCTCACCGCCTCCGTCACGGCGTCTTCGCCCGCGCGCCCTGCTCTTCCACCCCTCCCCCTCTTTTTTTCTCTCTCTCTCTCTCGAGGAAGCGGAGCGTCGAGGAGGCGTCTCGGCGGCGTCGGCGTCAGCAGGTTCCGTCCATCCAGCCGCCTCAGCCGTCGCGACGCTCCCCGCCCCGCGCCCGCCGCCCGCTTCTCTCGCCTCGGTGACGCGGCTTCTGGCATGTTAGCGTCGTCGGATGACAAGTTCCCATCACTGTCGAATATTTTCGCTGAGTTAAGAGTTTCGCTGTGGCTGTCACCGATATAAACTGATGGCTGCTTCGCCCAGCCCCGCCCCGCCGCCCTCCCCTCCTCTCCCCACCCCGCCTCTTGTCGCCGGCGCCTCAACTCGGCGCCCGCGACGACGACGCTCCAAGGAGTTGCAGTCGCCGCCCGGAAGGAGGTGGAGAAGGAAAGAAAGAATGGAGAAGAGGTGTGATAACCGTGGCTCACCCGCCTGACAAGGACGGAGTGCCCGGAGACGTGTCTATTTGGCGCCTTTTCTCTTTTTTTTTATCTCTCCTCACCCCGTCTTGTCTCGGGGTGAAGGCGCGGTTTTAACCTCGACGCGAGTCGGACCTGCGAGAGTGTGCTTATGGTTTTCGTAAGGAGCGGCCACCGAGAAGACGGCGTCGGGGTGGAACTGATACGGGAGTTTAATCTTGTGCCTCTTCTCAGTGATGGACGGACGGGAGCTCTCGTGGTAGAATTGCGACTGAATGCAGGAGAACGACTCGTGGCGTGGGATCTTGTACAGTCGATATAAAATGTGGCACAAGGTAAGTATGTATCTGTCAGAATGTCACTATGTCAGTATGTCAGTTTGTGGGCTTGTTTCATTATGTCGACATTCTTGCAGATTAGCAAGTTATGCACTGTTTCGAATACCATTATATAAGCTGTATTTTTGACAGTTTCAAAAACAAACTACAAACTATGCTTGACTAAATATACCACTTAAGAACATAGGAAATCAAAAATTGATAAACTATCGAATACGTACTAAATAATTGTGATTGAATTAAACACGAATTAAAGGATTGATTCTGAACAATTTTTTTTAATTGAAGAAATTCACAATAGTCCGTACTAACGAGCCTGAGAACTCTTTTTGAATCTATATAGTAAATTATTTGTCCTTCTTTGACATCATGGTGTGATCAAGAGGCAGAGTGTGCTACATTCATCCCTCCCAAAGATCATGCCATCATTCTTTAAGCGAATGTACAGTAAAATTGTAATTTTCTGTCTTTCTCGTCAGCGTGTTCTGTGCTTTGACGCCCCTTAAACCGCACACGAGCTACGAGGCTGGTGACATACTGCTTCTAATTAGAGAGCTACTAAAACAATCTTGCTAGGCACAGACGTAATTTCTCATTGTGAATCTGCACAGTAAAGGAGTAAATTTTTTCGACCTTCATCAGCAACTGTTCTGTACTTTGGCGTACCTTCAACTTTGGCTTTTCATAACCGCGAGTTCGGAAATTTGTGCACCACCGTTCCCCAGCACATTGATCGATGTTTTCGGACACGTGAACTGTTAAGGACATTAGTTCCGTAAGTGTAGTGAATGTTTTTATACCGGGAGGTGGAGGTATTCCTCTCCCGTTCGGTGGTGAGATCCGGCGCCGACCTACACACGACAAACACAATGCTGCTAGGCTAATAAATAAACAGCATCAGAGCTGGGAGCTAGTAAAACTTCCGTTCCAGTCGACAGACGTACCATCTATCATTAAATACTGTACAATACGTCTCTACAGTAAAGTTCTTGTTACAGCACTTATCTTTTACTTCTTCTTGAGCGATTACTCGATAATTTGACGTATTTTAAACAACTAACTCTGTCTTTAAACATCTGTGACGTGGTGACTTGGTACACCACCGTTCCCCAACACGCCGAACACATTGCTGTGGGGGGGTGTCGGTTGGCGAACCGCTTCTGCGCTGCAAACGGTCGCCCGGGGGCCGGGCGGTTGCGGGGGCGGCGCGGGGGCGGCCGAACGCCGCCGCCGGAGACGGACGGCTGGCGGCGTCAGACGGATGGGGCGCGCGCGCTCAAGACCGCACGTAAATACCGAGGCTGACCGCTGGGGGCGCCGTGGTCGCCGCCGCCTCCTCCGACATGGACATCTCCCTCGCCCCCCCCCCCCGCTCCCACGTGCCGGAGGGAGATCCCCCAGTGTGAGAGGCAGGAGGCGCCCGCCTTTTTTCCCGCGTGTGTTGGATTTGCGTGTCGTTTGTTTGGGCATGAAGTCACTATTTGGTGTCTATCATGCCGACTAATTTGCGGAACCTGTCGTGTTCGAGTTTAGTGAAAGCAAATTGCTTTTTATTTTTGTAACTTGCTGGTTATTAATATTAAACTAACAAAGATAAATTGGACTCAGAAGTTAATATATGTCTGTTATTTATCAAGAAAGAACTTCTTACGCCATCTTTTACCTTAATTGAGAAATATCATGCTCAATCAAACAAAAACTTTGATTATCGTATTTCAAATTTTATTATCATTACGTTTATCACAATCGCATATTCCATCGCTCTGTTGCGCTAATGGTTGCAAAATATGAAATACTTGAATTGCGTGTTCACTAAATTGTATCACTGATGTAACTGGAAAATCTCAGAATTAACAGACCAATCATTTAGCTGAGCTACTCTTGTCCGCTGAGAACCTTCCGAACTCATGGAACCGACCTTAGTAGTCGTCTTTCGGACACAACTTCGATCTACCTTTACTAGTTCCACGACCACCTCGCCGCGTTCCTGTAAAGCGTCTCAGAGGCACATACTCATCCTGTTGTTGTAGTCTTAGAAACATCCTTGCTCTGCTCTGAGTAGTTGCGTCTCGAACACATTGTCTTTCCACTTTTGACTTAAGCCTCTCCTATGTTTTAGTTTCCGAGACACTTTCTCTCTGACCACTTCGTATTAGTGTGTCGATCCTCGCTGCCCTATTAATACTCGTCATTCCAACACATCCTCCACATCCTCGCTATGATCTTCGAAATCTCGTCTACATCCTCGATAATCGTTTCATATACTTCGATTTAAACACTGAGTCCGTTGGCACTTGGTCAGCTGTAACGCTGTCATCCACTCGGAAGCTTGAACGTCACAATAGTGACATCTCTATAGAGGTCAACGTCACACTTGATCTGTGACGCTGTCATCCAATCGGGAACTTGATTTGATTTGATTTGATTTTTTTCATGTTTCCGGGCGCGTCAACTGCTCTGGTCATTAGTCCTGTTACTGTAGTGCATGTTTTTTTCTCGGGAGATGGCGGTGATCTTCTCCCGCTGGATGGCGAGATCCGGCGCCGACCTACCGTCGGCTAGTGGGGTTTTCCCCTAACCAGGACTCTCCCACCAGCGGGGCACCACCCCAGCCGGGACAAGCTCTAAGCTCCCGACCGGTCCCCCGGAATATGTGGTAGTGTAGTGCATGTTAGTGTAAGTGTGTGTATAAGGGGAGAGGATAGGACAAGGAAGAGGAAGGACAGATTGCGCGCGGTCCGTGGCCCGTTTGATAGGGTACTGCTCCGGCATTCGCGTGGTGTTGATCGGAGAAACCACGGAAAACTACCGATCAGAGCAGCCGGCCGCTAGAATTCTCCTCCAGACAGCGATTAAATTCGACCTAGCTGACAAGCTAGTGTCAAAAAACTCACCACTGTCGGGACTCGAACCTAGGACCTCCCGGTCAGAGGCGCTGCACTGTCGGGAACTTGAACGTCACTTTAGTAACGTCACTACGGTGACATTCAAGCACCGGAGTGGATGACGACGTCACAGCTGACTAAGTGTGAACGGACTCAATGTTTAAATCGAAGTATAGCTTCACTCAAGAAAAGTTCATAGACGTGACTGGGGCACGTTGAAGACGCCTGCAGCTGTAATCGTCGCCGCGCCTCGGGCACTCTGCGGAGCCGCTCTTCACGGCCTCCGCTCTCCGCGCTGGCTGCTCGCATTCGCGGCGGGACTTCCCGTGCATCACTCCCCGTTCTCATGAAGACGTCGTCGTGCGGAGGGGATACATAATTCGCGGCCGTGAGTCATGCAGCTGTAGCCATCGGCCTGACGTCTCTCTCGCGAGGCCGCCCGTCACTCACGAGAATCATAACCCGCCCGCGCGCCGACGCCCCGCCCGCCAACGCTCGCCTCGCCTCGCCCCGCCCGTTTCGCGCGGACTCGAGCGCTACCCGCACTCTCGCTCTAGTCCCTCCTTGCTCCCGACCGCCCTTTCGAACTCGCCCGCCTCGCCCGTTTCGGTCGGCCCCGAACAGCCACACCCACTATTCCTAGTCCCTCTTCGCTCCCCGCCCTCTCTTCCTGGCCCCTCCTTGTCCCGACCGCCTCGCCCATCTCGCTCATCCACGCCCACTCTTCCAAGTCCCTCCTCACCCCGCCTTGCCAACCCCACCCATCTTCTCTGCCCTTCCTCGCGCCTCACCCCCACTCCGATCACTTCCGTTTGCTCCGCTTCGCCCCGCCCCGCCCCTCCCCGCCCCGTCCCGCCGCGTCCCGTCCCGCCCCTCCCCTCCCCGTCCCGCCCCGCCCCGCCCCGCCCCGTCCAGCTCCACTCTCAGCGGCTACGCCCACCCCTTCGGAATGTCCTACCTATCTTGCCCCGTGCACTCAAACAGGCCCTTCTGCATCTCCAACGCTTCCTATACTGCCCATCCATCCAGTCCCCTCACGTCATCACTGTAGATGCTGAAAGTGCGAAAGGTCCCGACCCTAGAGATAGATGAGCCCTGGCTTAATTTTTTGACGAATGGAAATTGACGGAGAACTCAATATCTCCAACAGAAAAGGGGCGACAAAAGTTACACACACAACGGCTTATTTAGGTTTGCTATTTCGAAACGCCTATTGAGGTGCAAGAAATATTAATTAATACTTATATAATGTTACATGAATGCGGAGTTAAGGTTATTACCCATTGGTCGAAAACGGATGGTCCGGAAACGATGATGAAATATGTATGTTCGATATGGCAGAGCAAAGTAACATATAACAAGCGAAACGAATAATGTGTAATGGGAAGAAGTAGATGGTATTTTGAAAATACCGAGAAATTAATTAATTAAAACCACTGACATATATGCACGCTATCTCAAGATAAAACTACCTTTAGTAAACCAGATGACCCGATTCTCCGAAAGCGACGCAACGCTCAACAAGCTAGAAGAGAGCGAGGACTCAGTGTAATGTTGAAACACCTTCACCTTTGCACTGCTTGCTTTGCAGCCCCGTCGGCACCGCACGGTCTTCGTTGCCTGTGATTCCAAGAGCAGTGTAGACGGATGGGGGAAGGTGGGAAGGAAACGGTAGAAGAGAGCTTTGCAGGATGGAGGCGTGGATAGAAGAAAGGGATGTAGAGGTAGAGAAGAGATAGTGGAGGGTATGAAGGTGGAGGAGGCGTTAGTTGATGAAGGTACAATGGAGGCGGAGAGTGAAGTGGGACGAAGGGCGAGTGAGGCGTGACGGAGAGTGAGTGAGGCGGGACGGAGAGTGAGTGAGGCGGGACGGAGAGTGAGTGAGGCGGGACGGAGAGTGAGTGAGGCGGGACGTAGAGTGAGTGCGGCGGAGCGGAGAGTGAGTGAGGCCGGATGGAGAGTGAGTGAGGCGTGACGGAGAGTGAGTGAGGCGGGGGTGTAGCGAGGGACGAAAGGACGGAGATGGTAGCAGGGGCGGGGGAGGGGGGTTGGCGGCTGTAAGACGGCGTCGCGTCGGCCGGCTGCTTGCCGGGGGCGGGGGAGGGCGGTTTACACACTCTGGAAGTGGCTCTTAACCCTCGCCGCCCGTGTAGCCGCCGAGGAGGCGGTCGCTCATTGGGTTTACGATCCTGGAGCTCTCGCGCCATCAGCCGCCCCGCCCCCGCCCCCGCCCCCGCCCCCGTCCCCGCCCCCGCCCTTCATCTGCTCTCCGCCTTGGTGACCTCTGCGCCAGCACGTCTTCGCCAGCCACCGCCGTTTCCCTCATCATGCGACCTCGTGCACTCCATCACCTTTCTCACACACCCTCGCTTCTCACTGTAAACCAGGTACATGGCGAGTGTACTACATTGTCCAACTCTGCATCTACCATGAGGGCCACCATCCCGACTATATTACCTTGAATGTTATGAGGCGAAAGACAAAAACAATCTCATATCGCAGGGCCAAGTTTCCACCTACATTCATTGCAAAGATTTCTACTTCTGAAGTCATTCTATGTATTGTTATCATTCTACTTCTGACAAATCTCCACACTCCATCAAGAAATTCTCAACTTAACGTCGGGTGGTTCAACTTAGAGTTCATCACAATGGGAGTCATCACCAAAACTATGACGAGTGTTGACGACATTATGTTAATAATCTTAATGTTAGAAGACATACTGTAATCTGTGTAGTCGACTAAAATAGACTATAGTACTACACTATTGAATGCGTTTCCTGCCATTTGCGTATTTTTAGTAATTCATATGTATTGAAGTCATATATTATTACGAACATTTCTGTCTCTAAAATGTGAAAAATGGCTCAAAAACACTCCATTACCATTGTTTCGTTACCTCCCTTTCAACTCTCCGCCTCTGCCTCGGCAACTACCAACACTCTGCCACCGCCGAGTCAGCGGCGCCCGTTAACTGCACCATTCCAGCCATCACCTCATCACTGGCACTGTTTGAGGTTTTCGCTCCTCCACAACCGTCATTCTCTCGCTACCGTCATCTCTGCCACTTTGCTTCTCGCTCATCCCCGCGTCTCCGCCCACGCCGCCCCCTCCCCGCCCCCTCCCCCGCCCGCTCGCCCCCTCCGCGTCACGTTACGAGTTAACCATCGTCCTTAACGTGTGCATAAACCCCCGGTAATGGGCTTTACCCAGCTCTTTGTTGGAGTATTAATCATATTAATTCCTGTCCCGTGTAAACATCCACTGCCGGCTGACGTATCTCCCACTCAGACCCGGGGGACTCGGAATATTTATTTAACGCATATTTTACGTAGGTGCCTACATAAATTACTCCCAGTCGCGGGACGTTTTCTAAAGGTACGGCAAGGTTGTGACGTGGAGTTTAACTAGTGCGACAGAGGCGGGGAAAAGATCTCTTCGTTTTGCGAAACATAATCGCGGCTCGGGCAGTAAGAGGCGGGGAGGGATTTTTGTTGTGTAAGCTGTTTACAGTGCCTGGGCGCTCTGGCAACGGAATGAATGACTTTTTTAATTGGCCGAGGTGTGGCCCCGGCGAGATGTTGAGATGGGTTGTCAACGTCACTCAAAAGAATCTGGACGTCGTCTCTTTTTGTGGACCGTACGCAGAGCGTCAAAGACGCGAGGCTGGAGCGGGCGGGAGGGCGGGCGGGTGGACGGACGGACAGGCAGACAGACGGCCGGGGTGACGGACGGGAGATGTGCGTCAGACCAGGTAGAAGAGTGCCAGGAATCGAACGGAAAGGAGAAGAAGACTCGGCCGGACGGACTGCCCAAGCCAGTTGACAGACTCGTAGAAATGCTGTTTCTCGGCACCAAAGGTTCCGCGAGTATTTTTTTGTTGAGGGGAAACGTTCATAAACTTGAAAAGTGAGAGGCTGAAGGGTAATCAAGAAGCCAGGAATAACCAGCGTTTCTCCTCGAGGTTCGGGTCTTCATTATTCATTTTCTCCGATTATAGACGTCATGTTTCAAGAAGAGTTATGAAAAATATGTGTTTTCTTTTTGTTACGTGAGCGGTCTCCGACTAAACACACGTGATATCTGTGTTACTCGGGCTATTTTTGACTTCAAAGAGTTAATTTCAAGGATACTTTGCTGTTATAAAGTAGCTATTTATTTTAATGAAAAATATATCGTTATCCTTCCGATCTTTCAATATTTTTTTTAAGTAAACCTCCGAAATGAATGCCTGAAGCAAGATCTACAGATTAGCGCCATTCATCTACAGTGAAGGAAATTTTCTTCGGAGTTTCATTTAAGGTCTCAATGCATTTTGTAATTTGTCATGTTTATAACGAGAGTTTGAAACAAATATATTTAGTTTTTCCTGCACTGAATTTTCTAAGTACTAGACATATGAGCGTTGTAAACTTCATGTTACGTAATAGAATTGTCTCATTAGTTGATGAGTTGTAGAGTCTCTGCAACGTTTTTCACAAATTACCGCTGCAAACATTTGCACGACAAGTTCCCTCTGACCTTTCTATGTGTGATATACGATTGCTGGTATCCTTTCTTGTGCAAGATAGCAATCTATTGTACGTCTCGCAAATATGAGTGTCTATGCCTGTGTTTTTAGTACATCGTCGATTTCTTTCGTGAGCCCCGTACGGAATCCAATATACATTTTTTCTTTATGTGAAGTAAAGATGGCTTTCTGCAATTGTCGTTTTCTTTGACTAATGTTTCATGTTTGTCGAATTTTTATTGGCTCATAGAGGACATTGTATCTTTACTCCATAACAAAGCAAACATTTTTCGCGAGTTGTGAAATTCTAACAAAGTACCGCGTCTCAGGCCATTTTGTGCCTCCTCCCTCTTCGCTCCCACCCCTTTACGGGGTGACCTTTACGTCAAATGACGTCACACGATCTTCCACAGACTGCGACGATGCTGTAGCCGCCGCCGTCGGTCCGCGCCGCGCTTCTCTTTTGTTCTTCAACTCCGTTTCTTAATTCGCCGCATTCTTAATAGCCGTCATACATTACCCTGTCTTATCGGGCGGCAGGTCAGATGCCCACGAAATATCCTCGCGGCTCGGTGGGCGGTGCAGATGGAATACAAAATGCGATATTTATTGCATGTATTTCTGTGATGCAATATTACGCCATATTTTAACTTCTTCATTCCTGCAGAAACGGGCGATCGCGCGCCGTGATATACTACTCCTTGGTTCAAGGGTGTTTCATAATATTTCACTGATCAAGTTTCGGAAGACATATCTCGACGAGGGCCGCTATTAATTCGCTGTCAATGCGCGCACGAATTTGGCACTGGCGGGCGCGGGGGGCGTGGCCCAGCCCGGACGGAGAGGTATTTCAGACGGGGCGGAGTCGCTCCTACTTGCCCCCCCCCTCCTCCTCCACCCCGCCCCGCCCAGCCCTCCAGCCCCCAGCCCCGCCCACCGATATACTTCACGCTCCCCGACCCGAGTGGGGATGTGACCAGGCCAAGAAGCAGTGTGTGTGTGTGTGTGTGTGTGTGTGTGTGTGTGTGTGTGTGTGTGTTGGGGGAGGAGGCAATGATGGAAATGAGGGTGACGGGGGTGGGTATGCAGATGAGGGTGATGTTAAACCAGTGGGTTAGGCCGTAGAGGGGAACGAGTTTGTAGATGGTGCTGACGGTACGTGTAAGGATGTACTGGGTGACGCTGCAGATGAAGGTGATGTTGTAAATGCGGGAAATAGATGATGGGGAATATGATATCGATGAGGGTAGTGCTGTAAATGTGCAGAATCTACGATGGGGATTAGAAAATCTAAAGAATGATACTGTAGTGAATATAAAACCAGAAATTGTGTAAATTGTTGTCGAGTCTGTATAGTATAAACTTGAAGTCAACATGCAAATGAGAATAATGCTGTCGATGTCGGTGATGATTTGATGGGATAAAGACTTTATGGTGAAGAGGAGGTGAGTAGAGAGAAGGTGATGATCGGGTGAGAATGCCTACGAAACTAAGGTTACAATTGATTATTGAAATGAAAGTCGAAGGAAGGATGCAGGTAATATTTGGTACAGACATCAATAATGCTGTGTATGAACATTATGCTCATTTTAATGACGGCAATGAAGTTTTCTCAAAGACGGAACTAGTCTTTGAAAAAGATGGTCTTAACCTTGGAAGGAGGAGAAGATGAGATATGTATGATACTGTAAAGATGATCGAAAATGATGGAAATCGTGCAAGTCCATAATGAGGTTACAAATAAATAAAAAATTGAGCATGTATTTGGATACAAAATGCCCCGAGCGATAAAATGCAGACGGAAAGAAGAATGAAAGAACATGAAGGTAAGGTGAAGATAAAGGGAGATAAGGGTGAGGTTAGATATGAAAAGAAATGGAAATTAAAAATGCAATGGGCACGATAAAAAATGAATAACACAAAAGCTCATGTGATTTATTGAGAAGATATCTAGAACGAAGTAGAATTGATTTCGAGTGTGGATTTTATCACGAAAACTCATATTTCCTTGTGAAACCAGTCGTTGATTTAGTATATTTTTTTCTGAAAGGCAGAAATCGGAATCTGTAAAATGTGTTTCTGTATTAAACAAATGTATTGGACTTTGCTCTATTAAATTACAAGAAATAGAATGCATCTCGCCCACACGATACAAATGAAAACCAACGTATAATAGCTTATGAGAGGGTAATGGACTTTCCGTCATCACATGTTAAATTGCAACAATTATCCAAGTGTCTGGTTACTAATTATATGAAAAACTGAAGTTTCGTGTGTTTAACGAGCATAGAATTCTTTGATGATATCTTCATTAGATGTATGTTTCCTGGAGACTTCCTGCATATGAAAATTAAAAACTTCGTGAATTGAGACGTTTTTCCTTTGCAACATACCTTTATGCGTACTATCAATATTTTTAAAAACCCTTAAGACATGGAAATATTTAAAAAATTGGAAAAATTTAACCCAACTGCTGTTCCTTACCTAACTTTTCATAAACACACTTGCACAAGTATCTTCTAAGTAAATCCTTTGTGAAAAGTCTTGGTTGTGGAAATGTTTAATCAATTGCATTCGATAATTCTCAATTTTGTTGGTGACCGTAATCTCTGTGACTCTCCCTTTCATTTCATGTATTTATTCATTTCTTTTCCACTATATTTCAAGGTATTCTTTTCGTGATGTTCGTGTTTCTATTAGTGTTATATCATTCTCATACATAGTTTCCCTCCTTTATTCTCTCCAAACTGTTCCACTTTTTCTGTTTCTCCTCTTTTCCTTCCGTCAAATATTATTCATGTAGTCCAATCGATTATGTAACATTTACGCAATATGGTCTGAGACTTTTGTAATTTCTTTCTTTCCCCTTACTTAAGCAATTTCTTCTCTTATTTTTACCCTATTCTCTTAACTACTCTTTCATCGTGCATCGCTCTCCTTAGTTTCTCCTTTCTTGCTGGTTCCTTTCTATATCTTTCTTCAATATTTTTCATTTCTGACTGTTTATTATTATCAACTCACTTTCGTAACATTTTACTTCATACTTTCCAACTCTCCCCTTACATCGTGGTTACCATATCCGTCACTCTTTCATTTCATCCCCTTACATACTCCTGCTCACTTGGTCAATTCCCATATCGGCCTATCCTCCCATGTTGATCTGACGCACACCTACGTCGTCAATGTTTTTTTAAATTGTTTCATTTTTTATCTCGTCAAGAGAGGACGAAGTAACGCTGGACACCCTCCCCCTTCCCTTCTAGTCCTCCGTCGTGGCTTAAGTGTGAGTGATGTACCCTTTGCTGATTCTTCGCGATCGACACAACGAACACTTTTTTTTAAATTTTCGCCCTACGTTCGACAATCGTCCGTTCGATCGCCGCTCCGTTCGACAATCGTCCTTCCACCCCTGCACTCACTCCTGTCCCCTTCCTTCTTTGTTTTCACAATTACGCACACTTTCGAAACGCACGTTCTTCAAATTTTGCTACTTCGAAATTGAAAGGAGGAGCAAATGTTTTAATTCTGAGAAATTACCTTTTCTGAGAAATTTCCTTTTCTACCTTTTCTGAGAAATTAGTTCTACCAGCTAATTCGAAGGCAGAAACAAAATCTAAAATCTAATTAATTTACAAAATTATTTTCTACTACCTAATTTATTAAGGATAGAGAAAAAGGATTCCAAATGAGGAAGAAGAATATGATAATAATAATAATAATAATAATAATAATAATAATAATAATAATAATAATAATATCAGGTCTGACTTTGACGTCATCTACACCAAGATGTTCTCGAGATATCTTCCATGGAAGGCAGATATATTATGTGTTGACAAAGTTAACCGACAACCATTTCGTTTAATAAATGAAACCATCGATGCTATTAAGTTTTTAAATTTTTCTTAAGTTCCGTCGCACTTCCTGCACTTTTAAAAACGTAAGGAAGCGAGTCTCCCTTTAGCTCCCTCGGAAATGAAGCGCCGGTTGCAGCACTGGCTGCCGAGGTCCTCCGCAGTCGCGACCTCTTCGGCCGCCGCGTGCAGCCTCGCGCGCACGGGCGGGGGCGGCGGGGGGCGGCGGGGCGTCCGTCTTGAGGGGGCGACTGTCCGCCGCCTTATCGATCGCATTGTCATCGAGATGTCTCGAACAGCAGCGCAGGAGAGAGATTTAGACGGCGGCGGCGGGGCGGCAGCGAGGGCGGGGATCTTCTGGAGGTGGGGAGGAGGCGGGGGCGGGGCGGTGTGGTGCGGTGCGGTGCCGCCATATCAATAAATATCGCTCCACTGTACAGTCGCCGTGGCACACGTCTTTTTTTCGTGGGCGGGGCGGGGGGGCGGGGGGGGGGGCGGGACGGGTTTGCCACGCCCTTCCAAGGCTCGCCGCCCTCGCCGCCTCCACCGCCCCGCCCCCGCCGCCTCCGTCCGATCTCCGGCGACAAACGGCAGGGGGTGCCAGCGAGGCTCGTGCCACCTCAAGTATGCCGCGCAGCCCTCCATCTTGATTGTTGGGAGAAATGTCGCCGACAATTCCGAAGCTGCCCTGGGGTGTCAAAACCACGCGTACGATACTGCTGACTCCTGACGATACGGTTCCTCGATAAATCGATTTATACTCCTTTGGGCGAGTGTGTCCTTTTCCTGCGGGCCCGTTGTGAGGTGTCGGCTTTTTTTCCCCTTGCTTTGCTTTTGTTGTTTTGCTTCGAGTGCGCTGCAGTTTGTCGGGGTTCAAGTGAATGCCTCGAGGCGAATGTTCGTATTGGGTGTTTTTCACCACACTCTAAATTGAATGCATAGATCATGTCTTTGGTTTACCCCGAAGAATGAAACGGATGTTTGTTATTGTCCTTTTGTAAGTTGACTCTATAAAAATTACCTGTTTTCGAAAATGTTTTACTTTTGAGGTAAAATAGGAAATTCTTTTAATATTGCGAGGAATAATAAATATAGTTATAAACACTGAAAAGACGTGTTATATTATTATCTATTAGTTGAATTTTCATTTCTCACGTGTACTACATTTGTTTGTTGCATTTACTATTCGACGTTTTGACGTAGAATTTCAAGAAACGTTGAATAAATGAAGGAAAGAAACGTGCCACTGAAAAATGGATTAAGAGCACAATATCTTATTTTTTCGTATAAAGGCCTACCATTAGCTCGTTTTTCAGGCTACTTTCCGAAAGTGTCGAATGAAGCAGTGAGAAACACCGTGGAGGGTGAAAGAACCCTGATAAGCTTTGACGCGATCCACGAAATCACGTGCGCTGGTTTATCGTCCTGTTCGGGACCAGATACAGCCGCAACTGCGGCTCCAAAATGTAATCTCTGCCACGCATTAATTTCGGAGGCTTTGTGTGTGTCGATTCTAAGGTAAATTATTCATATTCTGCATAATAATTAATGGGACGGGTCGCGGGTCGGGTATGAGGCTCGCGATGGGTGGGATGAAGGAAACACGAAAATAAATTAAATTAATTTGTTAAATGCGTGTGTAATATGAGGAGAAAATAATTTAATAGCCTAATTAAATTATACTAATTGATAGGAACACGACTGCTGTTTGGAAATATATAACGGCATCGGGAATAAATAAAGGATCGCGTGGGGGTGAGCGGCGTCGCGTGGGAAGCTGAACGACTTGTGTAGGGTCCGGAGCACGGACTGTGCATAACTTGCCTGTGAGGACGAGCGAGTGGTGCTTCTTGCGGTGAGAGTCCAAAGAAGGAACATATAAGGAGAAAGTGGCGATCAACAGTTTGGGAACGGTCGGGAGAAATAGTGAATTTGATGAAAATGCCAGAATAGATGACGAGAATGAAAAAGGATTTACATTTTAATAATTAATTTAACTGGTAGGTCTGGTTAATAAAAGGAAGTTTGTTTCACATGAATATGCTTTAAAAGTGAATTTTTAAGTGTTCACAATTCGTAGTTTTTATACATCATATTTTTCATTTTCAATTTTAAACAAATTACTTGCATATTAACAAATCACAATCACATATCAGTATTTTTGCTGTTGATCTCGGAAAGAAAACTTCCTTCGGGTAAAATATATTATCTATGCAATTCAGAGAATGAAGTTGTGTAGATTAATAATGACATTAGGTTTATGAATATTGTGTTTAATTTGAAATATAAAGTGAGTAAGAGAAAATTTTTTGAAAGACGAAAAACATAATTAATAAAACAAACTCGAATCAAATATTTAATAGGTAACATTTGAAACTAGAAGTGCTACAGAATGGCACAGACTTTCTCGTAGTAAAGTTTTTTGATATCTTTGGTGTGGACTGGGTTTATGGTCTTGCCCCCATTCTCTTCCCAGCTGCCATCTATCGTCACCCAAAGTACATTTTCTCAATTTTTCGGTTTCCTAATAGCAGAACCGAAATAATACTTCAAGAATATTAAAGAAGAGTAAAATCCCGTCCTAAAAAGAATTTTCATTGAAAGAATTGTAGCAGTTTTTAATAAAATGGCGATTAAGCATTTCTGTAATGGAAAAATTTGAAGCTCTTTTGCAAGGGGAATCTATTGAATTTTTGAATATCATAATTTAAACCATATGAAGCACTTTGACTCAAAAATGCAATAATGTGTACAAATCGATGGAAATGTGCATATGAGAGATATTTCAAAAATATTACATTTGTGTAATTTAAAAAAAGAAAAGAATATACCAAAATGAACTTAAGTCATATTAAACGGTGCAATTAGCACTATCCATTGGACGAATTTGAAGAAAAAATTTGAAGACAGTTTTGAGAAAATGGCGTTTGAGCGTTTCTGAATATGCGGAATTTTGAGCTCATTTTCACAGAAATGTGTTGATTTTTTGAGAAATTTTATATTAGAATATTTAAATCACATGTACTCAAAAATATAATAATGTGAAGAAATCGCCTCTAAGGTACATATTACCGACGTGAGTCGAGTCAAGTCAAAAAATTATATTTTTGTAATTTTTGAAAAAAAAAAAGAATAGAGATATATGGCGTATATATCATCGTATGGGGGGGGTACATTTGGCACTACCGCTACCAAAACTGTAAAGAAAAAATTTGGAGCCATTTCTGAGAAAATCTTGTTTTTATAAATTTTTAAAATTGCAAACGTTGCACGCAGTATTGCACGAACCCTACTAAAATTTTCAAACAAATATGCTTGACCTTAATGAAGGAACTATTTATGAACAACAAATTTCATTTGAAGGAAAAACCTCTATCGTTAATATTATAGTTGTAGGATGACGCCGAAAAAATTCACTTTTGCAATTTTCGAAAATTCGGAGTTGATTGTGAAAATCGGCCATAAGCCACTTTGGTAAGTGTATTTACACTATTCTTACAAAGAAACTTAAAAAAAATGTGGAGCCGTTTTTGAAAAAAATTGAAAATGTCCAGGGGTCTTCATGTGAAGTACCCCCAAATTTTAAAGGACGTTTTTCAAAATTTCAAAGCTTCTACTAGAGCCAGATGGACAGGGGTTTCTTCAATTTGGAAAAGATCGTACGTGTGGTTTAGGCACTACTAGTGTTCACAGACGGACAGACAGGCTGACGGACGTTAAAAAAAAAAGCTCTCTTTCGGTATCAGGGGACCCCAAAACGTGTATTTCCATTGAAATCTCGAAATGGATTTTCCGCAATATTACATAACTTTCTCTATACTAAGTATATTACTCCGTATATACGTATGTATATGAGAAATTAAAAATACTAAATGTTATCTCATTGAATTTCCTCAATTTATATAGTCTCTTTGATCACATTTACGTTGTTTCCTAAAACTCCCAATTTCCAGTAATTCCTACTTCATTCATTTGAACTTAATACAAGCTTTCTATCAGTGAACAAATTGAGTAAGTCAGTGTTCTTTCATCACCAATTTCTCCGAGGCACCCACAAGCTAGAAATGAAGTTGTATTTTTTTCAAGCAAAAACCTCTCTACATCAGACATAAATCCAACAGTGGCATGTCTGCATCGCAATTCTCTGTCGCAAAAGCAAGATACACTACAATGTAATTGCCATCGGTTTTTCGCGGAAGAGACCAGTTTGTCTTCGGCCGCCGCCGAGCTGTCACGGCTGGTTGACGTCAGCCTCCTGACGAGAAATTCTTTCATCCTAGCTGGTTGGGCCGGTCGTCCTACGCGGCAGGTGACGGCAGGCAGTGCTAGTTCTGAGGCCGAGAACGGGGTGAAGTGCTATCCTCAAATATAAATCATACATGATATTTTGATTTTCGTATGATTTTCTTTCTTTAATACGTAATATGTTACTTTAATACTAATTACATGTATAATTAAAAAAGGTGGTGTGTTTTAAGCTTGTCCAAAAGCTGAAGTATAATTTTCATTTAATGCAAATATAAATTGATAGGCAAAATTGGACGCAGTCTCAGAGATGTTGCTAAAGACGTCATGTGATAAGGGGTGCTACGGTAAATTTTCCTGTGTTGCAACGTTTGATTTTGAATTACAGATATCTGCAAGAATTATTCACAGTTACAGACGAATGGATACATAGCAACGTTATAAAAGTTCTCAATTATTCCCATGTGTACACTGATATCTTAAGAATTAAAATTCATATTTTTCATGTCAAATATTGACTCCTTTCTTAATTAGAATGTTAGTTGTTTATTTTGGCACCATTTTCTGTGTATTTTCAACCGAAAACTTAGAACAATTTTTGCGTCTGATAATTTAGGTTTTGTTGATTACCAGCAACATAGCAAATGTTAAGGAGAAGAATTATTTTAGATCATATTACTGTCAATATTTAGAATTAGTTAATTATTTGTTTTTGTAATATGTTTCTGTTTTAATTTAGAATTAATACAGAATAATGTTTTTTGAATAATGTTTGAATAATGTTTTTCGTTAAAAGGAAATATCTTTGTCTTTTCATTTTTTTGTCAGTAAACGTCTTCTACTTCCGAGGCGATTATTGAACCTTACTAAATTAGAAATTGTCTTTTTATAAACCGCCCTTCATCCCTCGAGAATGGCAGATATTAATTAGTCGGAATGTTGTTCAGTTACACACAGTGCTTTGAAAAGAACTATACTACTTGATGGACAAATTAGTTTATTCGAACTTTCCTCCATTATAATTTTCTCCACATTCATAGGCATTGATTCATAGACATTTCACACTCCCTCGTGGAGTTTGTGTTGTGCTGAAGACTCCCTGCCCTCGTAGCTGGCGCGGGCGGCCGCCCTAAGGGGTGTGAGACGGGTGGACTGTAACAAATCGACGTCGTCACCAGCGCTAGTCCGCTCCGAAAATCAACACAGGCCCTGCTTGTATGTATACACGCTTTTCAGACGCTCGTTTTAAATACACAACTGCACAAATAACAACATTTGATGGTTGTGGTTGGGCTCGTGGACGGTTGTCGCGTCTTTAGGACAACAGCCGCAGGGGTGTTGCTTCTGGCGACCGTGTTAGCTCGTTGAGGGGCCCTTCTGGCCTCTCCCGGGAGTTTGTAGTGACGCTGGTGAATGGCTAACTATTCTGTTGTTTTTTAGTTTCCTTTTTTTATTTTGATACCTGCTAGTCACCCCATTATTTTTGTGTTTCTCATCTGAAATTTCTTTTTGTTTTCGTTCCCCAATCTCTTGTTTTTTGATATTCTCAATAAGTAGCTAAGAATATATCTTTTCTAATTTCTTCTATTCATTCTTACTTTGAACGTATTTTACACGCTTACACGACCTAATTTCTCCACATCCTTGTTTCTTGTATTGATCGCTTGCTTCCTATTTTTAGTCGTTTCCTTTGCTATCGACCTAGGTTATTTCTTCTCAGTAATCTATAATTGCAACAGAAATCTGCAACTCATTCTTTTCGTTTCTTTTAGTTTCCTCTATTAACTGGATTATTTTTGCCTGTTCTTTCTCATAACGTTTGTCAACATTTTGTGTCACCTTTCATCAAATTTGCCTCAGATACTTCTTTCCTCGCCAATTCCAATCTTCAGAGTTATTCTCCTGGTTTGTTTCTTCCCTTCTTTTCTATTTGTTTTCCCTCACATATTGTCCTCTCTTTCTTTCTTCCTTTCTTCCTTTCTGGTTATTTTCTCTTCTTTCTATTTCTTTGGATTCTTTCTTTTTTTTCGAAGATTTCACTATCCTTCTCGTTTTCCTTCCCAGCCTTCTTTCTCTTCCGATTGTGTCTTCCTTCTCCGTTTTCGAGCTCACGAGTTGCAGTCTGACAGTGCACCTGGGCCTCCTCAGAGCCCGCCGCGGTCGGCCGGTCCTCAAGGTCAATCCGGCGATGACGGAGCGGGGCGGGGCGGGGCGGGGCGAGGAGCGGAGCGGGGAGGGGCGGGGCGGGAAGGGCAGCGGCCGCGCCAAGTGCGGTGCAGCAAGTGCTTTTTGAGGCTAATGCGCCGATGGTATCGCGCTGTGCAAATATGGGTTCTCGCGGTTTGGTCCGCGTAGTCCGAGCACTTGGCACCACTGGGCGACGGGGAGCGGGGTGATGGCAACCTACGAAATGGGGATGGGATATACCTACTGATTGTAACCCATGGGCGGAATTTTTTGTTTTCTCGTTTTTTTCTTGTGTTTCCACCGTTTGTAACAAGATTTGAAAAATCCAAAAACCTGACAAAATTGTCTTTCGAAAATAAATAAAGCAAAGAAATTAGCATCAAGTGAATATTTTAAGGGCATTAAGGTGCATTTTTGTGTTTAGTCCCTGCTGTGAACGTGGAGTCAACCTACACCATGCATGGGAGGTGGATCCAGATGAAATAGCCTCTTTTGAGGATCCAAAAGGGAGGGGCTGTACTTAGATTGTTATATATAAATGCGCCGGATTTACAAGATTTCCCACCCTTAGATATCTAATTCCTAGATCATATTTTCATTCAACAAGGGAACTAAAAAGTACTCGGAGGAAACGTTTTAAGGGTCTCTTTTGTTAGTTTGTGTATTGTGAAATTTCGTTTTCATCAAAACGTTGTGGTGCAATATACTGTTTTATAAGTTATTAGTGGCATTTGTTTAATTTTTTTCTCGTCTTGAAATACGTGAGTATCTTGACACATTGACTCAGATTTAATAGCTTTCGAGGCGTTTCCAAACATCCTCCATGAAGAATATTCCTAAAGAAAATATTTTGAGTTAATTTATTCTCTTTAGAATGCCGAGTTCCATTAAGTATGATAATGTCATTATTGAATTATGTCTTGTTCTTAGAAGTTACATTCTGCTGAGAGAACTATTATGTTCTGGTACATTTCTCTTTCATCATAGTATTATTGTCGTAAACGATTATATTTAAGAGAATACACAAAATTAATAAAATGTATTAAATTATCATAATGCGTGGAT
The DNA here is from genome assembly GCA_011170035.1 of Teleogryllus occipitalis. Lineage (NCBI taxonomy): Eukaryota > Metazoa > Arthropoda > Insecta > Orthoptera > Gryllidae > Teleogryllus > Teleogryllus occipitalis. The sequence continues at coordinate 22,159 of BLKR01007057.1, read as the reverse complement.
TCTAGAGAAATTCTCAGAATTATATTTCTACCCAACTCGAGAACACAGAATTCACGGGAAATATGATGAACGGTGAACATGAATGTATTTTGTTTCGAGAGGTGGAAAAGGATGTGGCAAGAACGAAGTCTCTGAAGTAGGTGGAGACGATGAATTCAGTGAAGCCAGTGGAGATATTGGAGGGGATGATGAGTACGTGGGTTGTGGCGACAAAAGAGACGGAGGTAAATGAGATGGACTTGGAGGTAGTGGATCTCGTGGTACTGTGGAGGCTGAAAAACAGGCTGAGTATGTGGAAACGGAAGAAAAAATGGAGGTCGGTCAGGAGGAGGAGGAGATAAAACAGGCGATGAAGTCGACGGGGGCAGTGGAGGTAATGGAGGAGGTCGTGGTTGTGGTCGTGATGGTGGTCGTGATGGTGGTCGTGATGGTGGTCGTGGTGGTGGTCGTGGTGGTGGTCGTGGTGGTGGTCGTGGTGGTGGTCGTGGTGGTGGTCGTGGTGGTGGTCGTGGTGGTGGTCGTGGTGGTGGTCGTGGTGGTGGGCGTGGTGGTGGTCGTGGTGGTGGTCGTGGTGGTGGTGGTCTTGGTGGCGATGGTGGTTGTGGAGAGCGTGGTGTGGGATAGGGGTGGATATGGTTGTGATAGTTATGGTGATCGTGATGGTGGTGGTGGTGGTGGTGGTGGTGGTGGTGGTGGTGGTGGTGGTGGAGGGGGCGATGAAGGAGCTGAGGGTGGAAGTGGAAGCGATGAAAGTTGTAAAGGTGATGGAAAGGTGGGAGAAAAGTCAAAGGAGGTTGTGATGCAGTTGGTGGAGGTGGTGAGGCCGGAGGTGACCCTGGAGGCATGGAGGTGGTGACGGCGGTGGGCAGACAAGTGGCGATGGAGGCTGCTGGAGCAGGCGCCCGTCCCATTCGCGTAGTGGCGTCGCCGGGGGCTGAGTCGTAAACATAATGATCCGGTGGAACACCAGGAACGGGCTCGTTAAATATTACCCGATGTGATTGTCCGATACTTTTAATTTAATAGAGCATATCGTCGATATGAATTGCAAATGGTTAACCGACAGGCCTTGGAGGTATTTTAGTTGTGACTCATGAGGTACTAAATCATTTTTTCTGGAAAGTCCGTCCGTGATGTAAGGTGATTTGATATTTTTTGTGACGTTTTGTCGATCATTCGGAGAAGGGTTCAGAAGAATGCTCGGCAGCGTTGAATCGGCTCCGCACCCCCTAAGCAGCAGGGAAGGCATGGTAATTTCGAAGCAGCCATGAAGACTATATTTTCCATTCCTGAGATGGAAGGCATGCCACATTTTCTCGACTGCTTCAAACCGCTTCCGTAGTATGCAATAAGATACGTAGTATTTAATTTTCCTTTTGGTTTTATGATCTTCCTCTGCTCTCTTAACCGAAACCATTTCGAAATTTGCCCTATATGTGAAGTTTTCTCACGGTTAAACTAACGGAGTCTTGCATCTCCAGTTGAACGAGTTTAATAAATATTCATTCTAATAAATTCATTTAATATCGTGGCTTTGAAATAGATTGAATCCAACTCGATGCACCTTCAAGAAGTTTATATCGAAAGTCGATTAAATCGATTTATATCGTATCGATATTATCATTAGTCCGAAAATAAGATATTCAGTAACCCTCTAAAAGTTGCAACAAGTTGATCCATACTTGTTGCTCATTACAAAAGAGGCGTTATGCTAGTAATATTAAATACTAGCAAGAAAGGGGCATTCCTATTTTATGTCGGCTCTACAATGCCACTTGTCTTAGAACTAACATTATCAGTTTAATACTCTTAAAATCTATTTTTCATGTCCCTTTAAAAGTTTCCACAGCTCTTGTTTCGAATAATTAACGGTTTCTTTGTGTTGTAAACTAACGACTTACTCCCGGCTTCTATATTTGGAGTTCTTAATTTGAATTTCTTGCTAGTAAATCTGTTTAGTGTCAGTACATTCAATTATAATTAAATAAATTTGCATGAATTTGAAAATTATGTATTATTCTGGACGAAAAATTATTATATGATCATATTTCATGCTTAAAAAATAGCACGTACTTTCTTTAACGATCGTAACTCTGTAAGTTCATTTTGCCGCAAAAAAGATCTATTAGTAATAAATACTCATAAGAAGGTGACATTACATTGCAGTATATAATGACACTCGGCGTAGAATTAATATCGCCAGTTAAACGAATGAATTTACTGCAAATTGATTTCGCGGAAGGATGAGCAGGCGCGGGTTCAGGTCCTCATCTGGTCTGGTTTCGCCGCTGTGCTAATGGGAGCTTTCTCAAGCGGCTACGAGACAAGCGACCATCATGTTCGTCGTCCCAACGACGTCTGACAGGAAATGCCGATGCAGAGTAGCTCGACAGATGCGTGAAACCTGCCCGGGGAGGGACCGAAGGAACCAGATCGCGAAGCAATTACGAGAACGGGTCCCTGGTTCCCGCAGGGAGCGCCTAGATCTGCATGTGAACCGAGCTGCTTGCTTGATAAAGTAATAAATAGGCTGTTATTTCAAATTAATTGTTCTGAATAAATTTTCTGTCGAAGTTTTGTGAAGATTTTAATTTTTTTTATTGAAAGACATTTTTTGATCTAAAAATAATAATCTAGTTCATAAGAAGACACATTGCAATTTTTTTAATTTCCAATTGCAATATTTACTCGGAAATGCTGCTTGATTGATGACCAGCATACTATGCTGATCCTTCCAAACATTTTATAAGGATCGTCAACTATTTGAGGAGTTTTTATTAGAAATAATTTGTAATAATGGCATCTAATACAAAGAAAATACTTCAAAATATATATATCGTGTCCCAGTATTACGACTATATACTCCTATGTGAATGTTTCCTTGGAGAAATTCTTCTGAAGGCTATTAATTTCTGCTGAAAGCTATTTTCTCTAATTGATAATTCGAAATATTCTTTTGACCCGAGAATTGCTCGATAGTTTCACAAATTTTGGGTGCGTTGATAATGTTCATAACGTGTGTAAACGCAACAACGTAAAAAATAACATAAGTAATGTATAATTTATTACGACAGTTTTGTCTTGTAAATTTACAATGAAATATTACACTAGTGTATCAAGAGTGTAGGTACACAAAAAAATGGACAAAACCTCACAGACGAAAAGGAAAAGCAGAATGTGAATGAAACCAAACCTCGCAATCTGCAGTGGCAGTTTGTCATTGCGGAGCTACGGTCTCTGCGGGTCCGTGCGTAGCGCCTGCAGGGGGCGGTAGCTTTCTCAGAAGCCGGGGGGGAGTCGCGGGTCTTCTCGCCAATTACGCCTGCTAGAAAGCCAGTCACATCGCAAATTATTTCCCAGACGGACGCCAGCGCCTCCCGCCTATGTGTTTAATTGCGATGCCTATTTTTATGACGGACGTGGACTGACGGGGCCCCTGGAATTAGACGTCTATGCGTCCCGAGTGATTGCAGAGCCTCCTCCGTTCGCCGTACGTGCCGCCCAGCCAAGGCCGCCTGTCAGAGGGACCGACTTCGCGGTGTGCGGGCGACGGACCAAGACGTTCCGTGCTTGAAAGTCTGACGGCTAGAAGAGAGAATATTAAGACAATAAAGAACATAAACAAAGTGATTAGAGAAACGAGAGAGAACAGAAAGATGGAAGTTTGTTGACCTACTGGCGAAGCAGCATTGGTACTAGAATTGGAGTTGAAATGAAATATGTTTTTAACAAAATTTATTTATAAAATATTTCTAAACGAATTAGATTGCATGTAGTATCATTTGTAGTCAGGTAGTATGCGGTTTTTGACTGCAGATCTACAAATGATTGCTAAGCTATAAAAAATTGCCGTTATATTGAGAATAATTTTATTCGAAAGCCAAAGACAATAATAAATTCATTACAGGGACAATTTGCTACATCTCAGGAAATATTTCACAATTTTGAAAGATTAGATAAATTATAAGAGTACTTCTCGTGATGAATTGAATAATATCGTATTTAAAAATTTTACGGATGTACGTTTTTCTTATTTAATGATTCTACACTAGTTATAAAGTTTGCCCTACAGTAAATTTAAATATATTTCAAAGGATTCAAACAAGCACAAATCATCGTCAGTTAATCATTAACGCTTTTGTTGCCATGCTCTTGTTGAATTTTAACTTGTAAACATACTCAATTTCGAAAGAAATATTATGATAATAAAACTTTATTTCCAATTTCGTCATTTTTTAAATCATTTCTTCAAATTTATCAATTCATGAATTTTGTTTTCGATTGACACTGTAACATTTTCGTTCTCATTGGCATCAAATATATTCACTTCCGCTTCCTTTTAATCGATACATTGCATGCCTTTTTAATGGCAAAATTAATGCAAAAAACCACAGTAAAAATGCTACAAATAAAGAAATGGCATGGTTCAAACGTCATCTTGCAAAGCCACAACGCCAGTTAGACGAAGACTCGTGCACTGGGGACGTGTCTTTGTGCCTTCCTTCCCGCTCTCGTCCTGCGGCCGCTAGCACGTCTCCCAGCTGGCCCTCGAGCCTCTGTTATTTGGGCGGGCCGCCTGCGTTTGTTCCTGATTCTTTTTACTCGACGAGGTTTTTATGAGACTAGATTATTTTCGGGACGCGGATGTGTGTTGTTCAGTTGTGATGATCCAGCTTGGTGCTCCTTTAAGTAGGATAGTAAGAACGAAAATTTTGTATAATTTTTTTAGTTTGGCTATTAAAATTACGACAACCGGAAACCTCAATGGGATCATTGAGTATTATCACAATACCAACATGTTTCTTTTGTGAATTCGTAATCTGTTTTTTGGAAACATCTGGCATCCATTAGAGAATAGAACTCTTAATAACATCGAGATTTTTAAAATTTGAACGAGAAGGAAAAATGCGAGAGGGCCTTTTTCTTGGTCTTTCTTGGATACGTCACGAAGGGCAAGTCGTTTTCGTGGAGCGAGAGCGGAGGATCCTTCAAGAGCAACATTGAGAATGCTTTCAGAAACACCTTTGCAATGCCTGCGCGTGTCCAGTTAAGGAGGAAAGATAGAAGACGATCGGAGGTTCATGCCGCATCATTATTAGCCGGAGAGGCACATTGACAGAGTGGCACTAATGTTTATGGAGCTCTTGACTTGGCACAATACTACGTGTTCTGTACTCATTTACCACACATCGGTATCTGAGCATTGCAGCGGTTTTGTGGTGATTGCATAGCTGACAATAATAACAGCGTCAATGACAAGACCAACGACAACAACAATAATAAAATAATCTCATAATATAATCTCGACAATAATAATAATAATAATATCAATAATAAAATAATAATAATAATAATAATAATAATAATAATAATAATAATAATAATATATTAATACCGTATTTCATTCCTTGAATCTTCATAGTAGTATAAACTTTTCTAATACATAAAACAATTCGCTGCAAAATGAACTATTTCTTTTTCAGTTTCTTTTCGTTTTCCTTTGTGGATGCGTCCGTACTCCTTGGGAGCTAGCCGAGTGCCCTGTGCTTCGGTCCCCCGAGTCCACACCTTAATCCGGTTGTCCACGTGGCCGACTTTCCGCCAGGCAGAATTGGCGCAGACCGCGCAAGCCCGCGCCTGCGCCCGCAGCAAGGCCGCGCAGCGACGCTTCCTCTCGCCGCCACCGCCACCGACCCCGCCCCTGCCACCACAGCCACCGCTGCAGCCGCCCGCCGCCCCCGCCGCCCCCGCCCCCCCCGCCGCCCCCGCCGCCCCCGCCGCCGCCCCCGCCGCCCCCGCCGCCCCCGCCGCCCTCGCCGCCCTCGCCGCCCCCGCCGCCCCCGCCGCCCCCGCCGCCCCCGCCACCCCAGCTCCCTGCCACCACAGCCGCCGCTGCCGCCGCAACCGATGCCAAACTCACCAACATTTCTATCACGGCCACGCTCGTCTAGGCGTAGACGCCGTGCCTTAGCCGTCGTCACTACCGTCACCGTCCCTCCACCTCCACTACCTCTCCCTCTTTTACCTTACAGCTGCCCCTCAGCCTCTGCTACCGCCACGGTTACCGCGGTCACCACGGCTATCACCTATTACCGGCCCCGACTCCCGTCGCCCGTACTGTCAACGTTACCATCACTGTTTCCGTCACTAATATCAACACCTTTACCACCAGTATTGCCAACATTGTCGCCATCGCCGTCGTCGTTATTATCACATGCAATACCACCACCATGGCCGTCCCCTGCGTCTCCTTCTCCACCTGGACCATTGCCCCCACCGCCGCCGCCGCCTCGTGCGGTAACCTGGCGCCCTTGGCGGCGTTCTTGGCAGATCGCGTCCGCGCGGTGCTTCAGCTGCCGCGCCCCCGCCTCCGCTCCCGTCGCCCGCGAGAGCTTCTTCCTCCTCGCTGTTCTTCCTGGGACCACGCGAAGCACGCTGAACCTCCTTTTCAGCTTCCAAACACTCTAGAAGTCTTCTCTCTCTCTCTCCTTCTCTCTCTCTCTCTCTCTCTCGAGAGAGAGAGAGAGAGAGACAGAGAGAGAGAAATGGAGGGAGGGAGGGAGAGGGAGGGAGAGGTAGGGAGGGTGAGAGGGAGGGAGGGTGAGAGGGAGGGAGGGTGAGAGGGAGGGATGGTGAGAGGGAGGGATGGTGAGAGGGAGGGAGGGTGAGAGGGAGGGAGGGGGAGAGAGAGGGTGGAGAGGGGGAGGGTGAGAGGGAGGGAGGGTGAGAGGGAGGAGGGTGAGAGGGAGGGAGGGTGAGAGGGAGGGAGGGTGAGAGGGAGGGAGGGTGGGAGAGGGAGGGAGGGTGAGAGAGAGGGAGGGTGAGAGAAAGGAGGGAGAGAGAAAGGGAGGGAGAGGGAGGGAGAGGGAGGGAGAGGGAGGGAGAGGGAGAGGGACAGAGAAAGAGGGACAGAGAGAAAGAGGGACAGAGAGAAAGAGAGAGAAAAAGAGAGAGAGGGTGGGAGATGGAGGGTGGGAGAGGGAGGGAGGGAGAGGGAGAGAGAGAGGGAGAGAGGGAGAGGGAGGGAGAGAGAGAGGGAGGGAGAGAGAGGGAGAGCAGGTGGCTTCGAAGGTAATCGTTCTGGTTAGGGTTTTCGGTGATGTTATCAGCGTCGATTTTTCACATTGCGGTTGTTACTTGGAAGTTGAACACCTTGTAAGCCATTACATGTAAATAGTCGTACGTAATTCTATAATTGCTTGGTAAAAAGTACCAATTCTACGATGTTTGCTCGACAAACTGCGTATTTGCTGACAAGATGGATATGAAGTACTTGCTGAAGTGAAATGTTTTTGTTTGTTTCTACGCGAATAAAAAAACAGTAAAATGATGCCTCCGTCACGTTTGGTTACATAGAATAAAGATATTACACAGTAGGTCAGGCCTCTCAAACTGTGCTCACAAGAGCCTGGGGGCCTGATGCTCCTGTGAGCACTGACAGCTTCCCCTCACTCCGCTCGAATTTCCCCTCCAAATCTAGAGGGGGCGCACATGTCCTTGCTGAAGAGGGGAAAATGTAAACGCAAAGGGAACACGAAGTATCACGAACAATGGTGGCATCAAATGAAAGTGTATCTGATGGATGTTTTCTGTCAAACAACCGTGGTTTGAATTTTGTTTAAATACTTATTACTTTATGTTTATTTTCTTTTTAAATTTTGCTCTGTATATACATTTTGCCAAGGGAGATAAATATGTTAGAACAGCCAGATCTTTGCTTATTTTACTTTTGCGTTATATTTAATTAAACTATTCTGTTATTTGTCTTATTTACCAATAATGTGAAAAAAGCAAGTCTATCTTTCGGGGAACGCGAACTTTTAACATACAATAATCTTTGTTAAACCTCCTAACCTAAATATAAGAAAGTAATGTAATTATTGCTCTCTTAACTAAACGCGATTACCAAACCAAAATACTTTCGATTTCAAACTAATGTTTAATCTTACTCTCAATTGACAGTTTGCATGACGACAGTTGTACTTAATTTTAATGAACAATTTCTTTAGTTTAGAAAATGAAATGAGAATGAACTGTCTGGGAAGAATTTACTGTGGTGATAACTGCGAAAGACAATCCTCTGCGAAAGACCGTCATTGGCTAAATATTCTATGATGCACCGCCACCCCGGATCATTTTGTGCAACTCTTAATTTTAAACCACGCGCCAGTTGCTCTGGATGCGGTGCCCGCGAACTCTAGAAAGCTAATCCCATTGCCCACGACCTTCACGTGCTTGCTGTAGGTTCTCAGTGCTCAAGAACGAACCTATTTGAATTTCAGTTCTGCAAGATGTGTTCTTGTCAAGAAACCGCTTTTGTTAATCGTACTCCTTGTAAACCCACGATGTGAGATTTAGCTATGAATAATTAGGGAGCAAAGTACCTCTGCAAATTAATCAGTTGATTTCTTTAGTAGACTTGAAAGGGATTTGATTCTGCAAATATACCACTAATTCAGCATGTCTTTACAATTTCTTCAATACAAATTGAAAACAATGAATCAATCATATTTTGAAATTAATTTCGTAATTTTCAAGAAATAAGTCTTTAAATAATATTTGTATATCCGCGGGCCCACCTATAATTTTTCGTATTCTAAAACCTCTAGAAAGTTGTCGAAATCTCAGCGTATCTGCGATAACACTGTTTATCTCAATTGGAGATCGTCACTCGAGCGTATTCGGGGAGAACTTGGCCACTTGCATCAGTGAATTACGCGCCCCGCCGTAACCGCCGCCGCTGCGCGGGAGTCGCCGTTAACCGTCGATATTGCGGTTCCGAGAAACGAGCCATAAAATCACGCCATGGCTGCGCGTCCACTTTCATGGCTGGCGAAGGGCGGTGACCGGGAGCCAGCTCTCCCTCACCACAACGCTGGTCTTCTCCCCTATCACCATCCCGTCACCGCCCTGTTATCACCGGGAGCGGTAGCTCAGTGTACCAACTGATACCACTGCATCGCCTCTGACCGGGAGGTCCTAGTTTCGAGTCCTGACGGCGGCAGGATTTTCGACACTAGCTTTACAGCTAGGTCGAATTCAGTCGCCGTCTGGAGGAGAGTTCTAGCGGCCGGCTGCTCTGATCGGTCTTTTCCGTGGTTTCTCCGATCAACACAAGGCGAATGTCGGAGCAGTACCCTACCAAACGGGCCACGGACCGTGCGCGATCTGTCCTTCCTCTTCCTTGCCCACACACACACTTACACTAACATGCACACACTAACATTACACACACACACACTTACACTAACATGCACTACACTACCACATATTCCGGGAGACCGGTCGGGAGCTTAGAGTTAGTCCCGGCTGGGGTGGTGCCCCGCTGGTGGGAGAGTCCTGGTTAGGGGGAAACCCCGCTAGCCGACGGTAGGTCGGCGCCGGATCTCGCCATCCAGCGGGGGTAGATCACCGCCATCTCCCGAGAAAAAAGCATGCTCTACACTAACGGGACTAATGACCAAAGCAGTTGACGCGCCCGGAAACACGAAAAAATCAATCAATCAATCAAACCCTAATATCAACCTTTCGACTCACATCAACGAGTTGTCATCAGTTTTTGACCACCCGCGCAAACTCGGCGTCATTTTAACTACTTCACACCATCACCACACGTCACAGCCAGGCTTACAACTGCCATCTCTTCGTCCACATTCCGTCTCCAGCTTGTCACCACCCGACACCAACTGGCCAGCATATCTCGAACTCTATCCACCCGACACCAACTCGCCCTCATCACTAATATGTCAGTACGTCAATTACGTGTATTGTGTGCTTTGTTATCACTGCCATCCGTTTCCGAATCAGCTTCAATGTTAGATCTTGCCAACTCGCAGGCGCCATCTCGTGGTCACATGTGCCTCAGCTCTCACAGGAGAACCAAAACAATTCGAATACAATCACTGGACACCAATAAAACTGCACATTTCACACTCGTAAAAATCTCACCATTACTCGTATTTGACGTAACGATCACCATTACTATAGTAATTGCGCCACTTTACAGTCACAGTTGAATCAATGTTTTTCACCAAGAAAATTGACAATACTGCATCATGAACAAATAACTATTTTTTTTAAATAAGTGAATTTATTGTTTACTCTTCCTTTTCTCCAACAATTTCCAATATTCGTTCTCTACGTGGACAAATTTACTAAACATTTGTATGTTTAGGACAAGTTGATCCACCTAAACTACATGTAAGTAAAGACAAATAAAAAAAATTCCTTTCGGTGCAATTGTTATGGGTTGTACATATTTTCTATTGGTAGGTGAGTGACACAAATTATCCACTTCGTGTCACTTTGGTTAGAAAATGTCCACTTTCCGACTTCAATATATTTCCTTCTCATCTAAAACATCCATCTACTCCATTACTGGCACCCACTACCAGAGCCACTGCTATCGTTAAACGTCTCAGTAACTGCGTGCGCTGTTACCAACACTTCGTAATAGCAGCTGACACGGACGACAATCATAGCGAACGATGTTAGAAGTGGATTGTCAAGTTATTTTCCCTCTCTCCTCGTTGAGCACTCGCTACTTCAGACAGACTTATTTACGATTGTTTACTCCAGAATACTTTCAAGGCACGATCGTAGAATATGTTTTTTCAAGAATATATTAATAATTAATGAAATAACCAGATGATCAATAGATTACACACGTGTTCATAAAAACACTGTGAGTGGTAATGGAGATTCTTCAATGTTTCAAAATGTTATTTTATTGAATGATGCTGTTTTTTTCTGTTGAAAACGTGATTCAATAACAATGTTTGAAAAAGTAGGATCGATGAGATTAAAGAAGAGAAGAAGTGTTTTTTTATTTGTAAATATGGAAATTTACTATTTTTGAATTTTCGAAAATTTTCGTATTTTCGAAAATTTTCGAACAACACTATTTTGAAACTGCGGGAATATAAGCAGAATTGAAACCAAACAATGCATATTTTTTTACTACTTCGTATTAATTTGAGCATTTCTCGGAAGAGAATGATTGAGACATAATCTGGCATCACATGACGAAACAGAAAGCGTTCGTTCCATTCCACTTTGCTCGCTGCCTACAGCTTTATGTGTCAAGATACTATCTACACTGACATTTCCTTGAGCTAAATTGTTTTGCCAAGTTCTCCATTCGTTCTGCAGTCTTGTTCACCTGAGCCGCGCAACCAATTGCTTGCGATCACCTATCGATGTATCTCCTATTCATTTTACGACTTTTCAAAATATCTCATAACAAACAGTGTAAAAGCTTGTACTACTGTGTACTTCTATTCGACTTTATCATCTCATAAACTCCGCTTATGATTTTGGATGAGTTTCACCAAGTAGAATAGAATTAACGAGACAAAATCCAAGTTGGAATCCATGGTAGATAAACATCCTACTATTCGTTTAAAAAAAATCAAATTTTTAATGTGTTGAAGTACAAAAAATATACACACTCATATGTGAACCAAAATTATACGTAATTACTAATGAGAGAATTAGGTTAAATTCATTAGTATATCCAGAAAACGAGTTAATGAAAATAAAAGTCACTTTAGTAATCGTAAATTTGAGAAGTCTCAGCTACGTGACACATAAGAAAAACGAGGACACTGACATTTCTCTTGCGACTTTATAACTGTAATTAAAAATAGTTTGACGCCTTTACTTCATCGAATATAAAGGCAGGTATTTCATGATACGGGAATCTTATCCGCAACCTTGGGATTCAATGGTAGTGAACGAGTCGAGTGAACGAACCGAATCAAGCGAACGAGTCGAGTGAACGAGTCCAGCGCGAAGACGATGCCAATGGGGAAAGAAACGCCGCTGACCGTCCAGTAGGTAAACGGATCCAGGGAGAGGGACTGGGCGAACCACGGGAATGAGCGTTTGGGGACGGGAAGGGGCGAGGACGGCGCCAAGGGGCCCGCGACGACGAGGACGACGTCGTCGTCGTTGAGGGGGGAGAAATTAAAATTCCTCCGCCGGCCGACCTGCTCCGGAGCGACAGCGTCGGAGGCGGAGACGGGGGCGGCGGCGGCGGCTGAAGTCTGGCTGGCGAGAACAATGGTGTCACTCAGGGTGTCAGTTAAAACAAAGATGCCAGATGATGCGGTGACGAATCAGATGTTACGTGCTGCAGGGGTGTCCTACGGATCATTTGCGCAGAAATGCGATGGGGATCGTTGTTCCGAGAGGTTCTGGCTGAGGACGTGGCGGTTTTAGTTCCACCGAACATCCTTCTTGCCAAGAAACTTACTTGAAAATCCATTATTTCGAAAATATGTATAATAATGGATGCAAGAATTGAATAGAATTAAATAAATGAATTTGTATTTGTTTTATATTTCAATTCCAAAATTATGTGGTTAAACACAAAGAATTGGAAATATATCAAGAATGTTGAATAACTTACTAAATAATATTTTGTAATTAGACGAAGTCAGTACTGTAGTACTGGAACATTACTAACACCTGTCGTTTAAGTAATTTGATCGGTGAATTTTATATACTAAGGAACATTATTACAACAACCGCAGTAATCATTCGTAGTAATGCGAGAAATGTCTGAATCCATGTTAATGGTATTTATGTGTTGGTCTATGTTACACATGGAGGTTTGACAAAAATTTCACTACACATTCCAGTAATAGAAATTAAGATTTACTAGATGTAACAGATGGAGATGTGGCATCGGACAGTTGGGCCCTGTAAGTGATATTAAAAAAGTGAGAGATAATTGTTAGAAAAAGAAAGTAAGTGAATAAAATGCATTCGAACTAACGCAGAGTGTATGAATTCATTTATTTTTTTTCAGAATATGGTAAATAATAATTTTTCATTTAATTACAATAATGAAATAAAGATTAATTGAGGTTTTAATATCGTTGTCGATGGACTGCAGCGATGACCTTATTTTACCCTTGACCCTGGCCTCCCTCAGCAGCCGTGTCTGCTGAATCATCTGGAAGTATTTACTGCTCGCACCAGGCACGCCCCAAGGCCCGCCATCCTGTCACTCTGAAACTCAAGAGGCGAATAGACTGGAATGTAGGACGACTTTGAGGCATACTTTTCCTCCAGGACTAGGAAAATAGAGTGTCGGCCCGGTGGCCGAGATCGCTAAGGCAGTAGTGTCGTTGTGTTCTCGGACCGAAGGGTCGCGGGTTCGAGTTCCGCATCGGGCATGGTGGTATTTGTGTTCGTCCTTTCACCCCTTATCATCACTATTTCGTTTCATCTTCATAGTTACCATACCGTTAACACCAATAGTGGTCGCCAATGGCCTAGATGTTTATGCACCTTTAGTAACCAATAAAGAAAAGTATTTAGTAGCAAGATATATTTCTAATATGAGAACATTCAGAAGCGAAATTAATTTAAAAAGAAGTCCATTTCTATGTCCTATTAATGCAATAGCTTTGAATAAGTAAATAACGGGCGACGTCGCATTTTCTGAACTGAGGCGATAGCCCTTCTTTACAACTAAGTTTTTTTGTTATCTGCCGTGTGTCGGCAGATAACAAAAATATACAAATAAAAAAATCAAATTTATTTTGAATGGATGTAATTAGTTTACGCCATATTTCGCTACAACTTTGATTTGTTTCATTTTATTGCGTAAATTATTACAGATTCCCAACCAATACAATTGACGTTTCAAAACTGAGATTACATTATGTTAATTTACAATTGGAGTGGGTCGTACAATTGGAGTGACGAAAGGTACTATACATGTGTACATTAGAAATGTACTACATGCGGCGGCGATGGTGTAACGGTTAGCGTATCGGACTGATATACCTAAGTTCGCGGTTTCAAACCCGATCGAAGCCGTGGATTTTGAAGGGCGAAAACAATCCTTCGTACGCCTTCCTTCGAAGGGGAAGTAAAGCCGGCTGTCCCACGTTAGTAGATTTACTGCATGTAAAAGATCCTCAAGCCTAAATGAAGCCTCTGAGCCAAATTCAAACTGCCTGTTTCGTCGCCCAAGTAATATCTTCTTTCTCCCCTAGTAGGTGAAATGTGCGTGGTCAGACGGAAGAGCAGGCAAATGGCCTGAGTCTCGCCACGTAAAATAAGGCATTCATTCATTCATATATGGAGCCAAGGGCGTGTAGCGGGCTGTGCTGGAGGAGCCTTGTCCTTTCGCCCTCTCGTCCGCGCCGTGCGTTGGCGGCGACGCTCGAGAGGGCGCATGACACTCGGATTCCGCCGCCCCCGCCGCCGCCGCCACGGGACAAAGAATCCCGTCGTAACAGGTAGATCAATCATCCCTTGTCAGCCCGGGCGGCGTGGCGCCCGCCGCCGTCGCCCATCGCTCCTCGCGCGTCGCCCATCGCCCGTTGCCCGTCGACCGTCGTCCGTCGTCCATCGCCAGCCAATCATCATCAGTGGCAGTACCACATTGCACGTCGTCTACTGCTTGTTACTCATTGCTCCATCGTCATCTGTCGCTCATTGACAGTTCCCCCTTGGGAGTCTCCCAGCGTCAGTATCCCATTGCCCGTCGTCTTCTGCTTGTCAGACATTGGCGTTTGCCCGTCTCCCATTGCTCGTCGCCCATTGCCCGTCGCCAATTGTCCGCCATCAACTGCCCGACACAAATTGTCCGTCGCCAATTTCCCATTGACTGTTGACGGTCGCCCATCGCCTGTCAAACGATGCCCTCCGCTCGTCGCACATTGCTCGTCGGCCGTCACCCATTGCCCATTGCACATCGCTCCTCACCCGTCGTTTCTTACCCGTCGCCCTTCGCTAGTCGCCCGTGGTCTGTCGCCCACTTCCCGTCGCTTCATTGCCCTTAGTCATTCGCTCGCCACCCGCCGTATGTCGCCCACAGACCATTACCCTTTGCCGGCACTCGTCGCCTCCTGCCGCGCAACTGTCACCAGTCTTCGCAACCTCGCGCCGCCCGCGCGATAAAGCGGCTGCTTCGGAAGGTTTTCAGTCAAGGAACGTCTTTCCGAATCATGTCTGGACTTCTGTGAGCTAATATTCCTTGGTGTTCCAAGGGGATGGCTCGGAGGTGGAAGTAATACAGCGGAAAGGATCAACACGCCAAACCCCAGGTCCACTAAATTCACTGGTAAGTAAAGTGATGCCTGGGGTGCTACAACACACCAACAATAATATTCTCTAATTTCGGGCGACCCAAAGTGTAGCGGTCAGAGGGATAGTTTTCCGCCTCTGGATACCCGGGTTCGAATCCTTTGATACATATGTAATGGATAAAAGATCTCCTCTTCTCAGGGTTCTTTCCGTCTCCCCTGCTTCTCAATACACCATTGCCATAACTCACTTCTCTCGTCATCAACCACCACCATTCATCAAAATCATTGCAGGTGTATGATCAGTTGATACGCTAATGCATCTGGTAAATAATTAGATATACAAGAATAAATGAAGTGTATATTTATACATTAAAATTCTGATAGAATATATAAAGTATTGTGCAATATTTCCTAACCAGAAAATATATACAAAGCAGTTATCTAAACATAATACTGCCCAGAGCTGTTTTCGCACAAGGCATGTAATGCTCTGAGAATGTAGCTAAATGAGCATATTGAATTGAATAGGCGTCTAGTATCAGAATACTGCTACAAAATGTACTTCTGTCTGAATAATTTCACGTAGATACGTGGAGCATTTATGTCAGAGAAAGAGCCGAGCAGAGTGTAGAATGGATTGAATTAATACACGGCGTGGCGTTCAGTGTCAGGCAGAGAGTGCATTGCTTCGGAATACTCGTTAGAGCAGTACTTCGTGTCTGGGACTGGACACCCCTCATGGACCGTATCTTCAGCGGCTGTCTCCGCCCGGCGCCTGCCCCCGCTCCCCTCCTCCGTCAGCCTTTTCTCCTGTTTATCGCGTATTCAAATTCCAGCTCTCCTCTCGGAACGTAATGTTAATTATGCACGAACAAGAATGACATGATTTTCTGAAAATGATTCCAACACGCGGCTCGTCCCTCTTTTCCTTGTTATAGCGAGATACGACATGTGTTTACAAGGCGGCTACTTTCTATTTTGCGATGCAGAAATGCAAATGATGTATTTTGCAGAGCACTTTAGATTTATATCAAACGCATAAAGCCCCGGAGGGGAAGAGGGAAATATTTTCCAGGGACAGCAGAGCGCCTCGCTGTTTGTGGGAGGGGGTGGGTGGGTGGGGTGGTGGAGGAGGAGGAGGGGGAAGCGGGAGTGGAGGTGGAGGTCGGAGGTGACACCGGTTCTCTGAGGAATATACGGAGATGTCGGCAACAGCTGTACATGTTGTGGAAGGAATCGTGGAGATGGTGTGGAGGGGAGTGAGAGGAGATGGGTGGGCTGTTGGAGATCATAGGGATGGAGGTGTGATTTCTGTTGACAGTAGTGGAGTCAGAGATGAAGCCACTGAGATGCCAGCAACAGCGGTACAGACGAGAATATTGGGGATAGTAGAGACAACGGAGAGTGGTTCGTAAGAGGCATGTTCGTTTTGGACCATGTAAGCAACGGGGCTGTGGTCACGAAGTTTGATGTAATATATAGGACGATTGTAAAACGATCTGTGTCGATGAAAGAAACAATGGCAAAAGCGAAGGTGAGGGAGAAGGTCGACATTCACAGGACAAAAGACGATGGATTCGTCGAAGCATCTTCATGTAGGCTCCAATAAGGATAACATGGAGCCTATTTTTTATGAACAGATGCGGCCAATATTATGTCTTCAGGTAATCATTACAGAAGGGCCTGTGATGGTGACAGCGGCAGGAAAACTAGGCTCTAAGAGTGGTGGCAGAGAATGCATTGCCACAGCTGGTGTTGCTGCATGGGAGGCTTCGGTATGGCATTTGGCGATGGTGGAGACGAATATCGAGAGTTGATTATGGGAGAAGAGAGAGTGTGATGTCAAGAAAGGCGAAAGGAGCGGTCAGAAGAGGGAGACATATCCGGAGATGCTAGAGCGTGTAGACGAAGTTGGCGGCTGGGACGCCGCAGCGGGAAACCGGGTGACGGTAGGGACAAAGGCGAAGGCGACAGTGAGGATGAAATCGGGAGAGGCAGTAGGGATGGAGTAAAAGTAGAGACGAGAGGAAGGACAAAAGTTCGGTTGAGAACGAAAGAGAGGATGGGGTGTTGTTAATGTAGGGGAGGGGGACGGGTTGCGACAGTAAGGGGTAAATGGAAATGATGGAAGAGTAGGGGGAGTGATAGTGACGATAGAAACGAGAACTTGTGGCGGAAATGAGAGAATGCCGGTGGGGGTGAGAGTAAGGAGGAGTGGGAGGTGGGAAAGGATGAGTAAGAAAGGTGTGAAAGGCTGGATGAGATTAAGAATAAAGGGAGAACGGGTGAATGAAGTTGATAGTGAGAATAAAAAAAGGCGATGGTGACAGGAGCAAGGGCTGGGAGTGAGGACTGTGGATGATGGGTCTGGGATGCAAGTGAGAATAGAATATAGCTGGGAGTGAGAGTAAGAAAAAGATAGACGTAAGAGTACGGACAGAATAGGAGTGACAGTTGAGGGTAAACTATAGTGGCGAGGCCTAAGGGGAAGGTGATGGTGTTATTCCCGTGGAGAGGGTGTTCTCCCCATGGATGGAAGTCTCCCCGTGGAGAGGGCTGGGGGACGAAAGCGAGAGTAAAATATGGCTGGGAGAACGGGAGTGTCAGTAGAGGGTAGACGGAGATGACGGCGCGAACAAGGGCGAGGGCGAAGACGGGGGCGAGGGGTGGTGTCACGGCGGTGGTGGTGGTGTCGGCAGGCGGCTTGGGGGCGGCGCGGGGGCGGTGCGGGGGCGGCGTGAGGGCGGGCAGCGAGCAAGCGCGCTCTGGCTCCGCTCCGCTCCGCCGGAGATGTTAATCAAAGCCCCCGCGTTGACACGCCGCGCCGCCAGCCGGCCCTCGCCTTCTTTTGTTCGCTAACCCCGCTAGACAAAGCCGTTACGCCGCGCTGTGCCGCCAGCGCCGCCCGCCCGCCCGCCGCCGCCGCCGCCGCCGCCTTGGCCACCGCGCCGTCATCTACCCCGCTCGTCCGCTTCCTTGCTGCCGTCTCCGCAGGCGCCAAGCCGCAGCCACCGACGACCACCGTAGCAGCACTCAGATTGCAGCACAGTCACTCAGATTGCGGCGTTCGTTCGGAATCCCTAATTTAGGAGCTTATTTTCAATGTATCATATCCGTTTGTTTTCTAGTTTTATTTATCAATACATTCTTGATATGCTTCAACCTGCTGCAAGATTGTATTAAAGATTGTGTTCAAAAATGGAGTTGTTAAACGGAATCCTAACTTTAACTAATGTGAATATTCTATCTTCATGAAAAGTTCTGTTTCATGAAGATGCGTCCCTTAGGAAATAAAATTCTTAGTGCCGTGTGGTTCTCGGCTTTAATGATTGGAATCGCCTTTTTAGCTCTCAGTAGCCTAGTCAGTCACGGTTCACACTCGATATGAAATTTACGCGCGTTTACCATTTATACATTAACCGTGAAGACGGTTCATGAATTTGCTCGGAGAAGATGATGGAAGATTTTTTTCTTCTTGTCCTAATGTCCGGCGAGGAGCTTCTTCTCGATTACAAAACTTCACCTTTGGTGTTTTCTAATCTTTTCACTGTGCTTCGTCTTTATATTCTCGGTTTACTTTAAAACAATTTCTTTTTTTCTCCCTTGCAAGAATCCCACATCAGTGCATCCTTTCTAAAGAATTTCTCATTCCGTGATATCTTTTTCACACGTATTGAGCTCACTCTAAATATACTTTTAAGCTCTAGAACCCAACGCGGAGACATTTTCTCTCGAAGATATTTGAATATCTTTTTTGTTAATGTGTTTTAATTCATTCTACAGATACTCTCACAGAAATTTTCTTTTTCTTTCTTTTACTATAGTTCTTATAAACTATTTAAAATATATTTTTTCTTTCATTTACTATAATTTTTTACTTATTTATTTATTGTTTATTTAATTATCCTGTATTTGCCTTCGCTTACGCATGTCGATGGATCACGGCCTGGGCGTGCCCATTGTTGCGCGAATGGGCAGCCGACGACGCGCGATGCACATCCCTGCGGCACGCCCAGCTCCTAGCCGCCTGCTCGCGGCTGGCCACCTCCACCGCTGCCGATTTTGGGAAGGCGGTAATTAAATTTGAATTCAACAGCCACCGACGCAAGCTGCTGCTTAGGCTCCGTTCGGATTCGCCGGGTGCCTGTACCGTTCCGCGGAGGCGTTGCTGGCGGTGCACGCAGGTGTTGTGGGATGTCGCAACTCGGCGGCGATCTCGCTGAAAATGAGTGGGACGACAAAGTGAGAAAATGATGTACAACTATAAATGAGCTTGGAGCTGTCGTATACTATTAATGTTGCCATTCGCACAATATTGGGTGGGATGCATGTTGTATAGTATTTCTAATTCGTGTGCATACTGTGAAATTAATATACACTATGTTGTATAGTTTCGGAGAAGTTTATAAAAGTGAGAAATTTAAGAGTGTGGGACATATTACTTTATTTATTTTACTTTCATGAAGCTATACACAATTTACGAAGAATGTTGGACTGACATGTAAGATACCTTGAAAAGAAAATATTGTCTTACCTTCATCGTTCTGAACACTTGAGATATGGAGTGACTGCTTCAGATGTCTTGAAAGAAAGTGCGAAGGGGTTTGGCGTAGTCAGTATAAATGGTACAAGATGTTGTGCAAAAAACACGAAGGGGGCGGGTTAAATTAATATGTTGAAAGAATTGTCCATAAACGAAAAATAAAGACTCTAAACTGACTGGAAATTTGATCTAGTTATTGGTGGGAGAAGTTAAAAATGTGCTTCGAGATTATAGGTACATTTCATTGAACCAATGGAGAATAATTTATGTTTGTAACGTTTACTGATAAGGTCCATTACAGTTATTCCCGTAGGAAATATCGGCTGACAACCGACTAGTAGCATCGCGGAAACGAAGGGTTTAGGACAACGTGAAGTGGTCAAAGATGACGCCCTGAGACATAACATGCAGTGACATCCTGAGATGTTATGTGGCCATGAATGTGAGTAGAGGTGTCGGTGACATTTTTGAAATTCCAACCTGGCAGAGGCCAGCGATCATGAGGGGACGTTGCTGCAGTACCTCTGACCGGAAGGTCCTAGGTTCGAATCCCGACCGCGGCAGGATTTTCGACTCTAGCTTTTCACCTAGGTCGAATTGAGTCGCTGTCTGGAGGAGACTTCTCGCGTCCGGCTGCTCTGATCGGTAGTTTTCCGTGGTTTCCCCGATCAACACCAGGCGAATGGCGGAGCAGTACCCTAACAAACGGGTCACGGACCGCGCGCGATCTTTCCTTCCTCTTCCTTGTCCCATCCTCACCCCTTAAACATACTTACACTAACATTCACTACACGACCACTCTTGCCGGGAGACCGGCTGGGAGTTTAGAGCGCGTCTTGGCTGAGAGGCTGGTGGGAAATACCTGGTTGGGGGAACCCCCTCTAGCCGACGGTAGATCGGCACCGGATGTCGCCAAGAGCAGGGAGCAAGATCACCGCCACCTCCCGAGAGAAAACATGCACTGCAATTACGGGACTGATGACCTCATTAATTGAGGTTCCCGGAATCACTAACAACCAACCAAACACACAAACAAACAACGGGGGGAGGTTGACGCTGGCCGTCGCGGCGAGCAGCTGACAGCGGATGTAGACGTGGCGTCTCCAGAACCGTGATGCACGGGAAAAGGCATCGGGAGCAAACACTGACCATCCATATTCGGGAGTTGCGCTTCCAGCCACCGCGGTTGCTGTGGAATAATGGAGAAAATTAGTAATTTAGACTTACTAGCGTACCCTTGCGAGAACTCTTGTATGTTAAACTCCACCATATTCCCTATTTTTGTACTTTCATATTAAGCCTGTTATATATCTTTTTCTTCAAGACCTTCTTAACCTCCGCCACGTGTTTTATATGTCCCCTTGTAATTGATAGCAATACAATTCACCCTTGTCAATACAAACTATTCTTATTTAATGTTATTATCGAGTAGAGAGGTACACCCGTGTAATCCAATCGCGTGGAATATCATGTAATTATTTTAATTTGACATATAGTTTCAGGTTTTACAGGCTCTGAACAGGTGGAGTAGAATTGGAAAGCAACGAACCAGCAAATATATAATATAATGTTCAAGAAGATTTCATCCTTTAGATTACGGTGTGAGGAACGTATATTTAAGTCCTTAAGCCTCAAAATTTTAGTTTTAAGACCCTAAAACTGTTTAGGAGTTTTTTAACGATATAATTTTTTAAAATATATCCGACTGTGTGTTGCGGGTTGCATTTGACATGAAGATTTAATTTTTTTTTTTTAAACAAATCCTTCATATTTTTAGAGTCAAAGTGCACTTCGTCACGTCTCCATGAAATTCCCTTTCTTAGATGCCTTGTTTATAAAGATTGGTGGCGTGTGAGAACTGCAAAACGTATGTATACTACTGACATAATATAGGAGACGATGCCGCTGAGATGCCTTTCAAATGCTGGAAGAGGAGAAAAAATGCTCCTGTCAACACGATTGTAGCAATATTTCTCAATATTCTTCTTCGATAGCGATGCAAATATTGTAATTTTGTTCTCTACACACGTTATTGATTCTCTAATGTCATTGTCGATACTCTTTCTAAAAGTATGAAATAGATGCTTTGGCATGTGGGATAAGACAAGGAACCTATTGGGGAAGTTTGATAACTCAGGAGTATGTGTATGTGAAAAAATTGTCAGCTGCGGACTGGGAGGTATGTGGAGCGATAATGTAGTTTTCATATCAACATCACATTATCTATATCGACAAGGATAATTCCAAAAACAACGGAATCTACTTGACACATCAGAATATCACAAGGTAGGTAAACTGAAGGACCGATCGTACACCAAGCGAAGTTGGAGCCAGGCAGGCAGGGGACGGAGCAGATATCTGGGAATGTGAGAGCGGATAGGTGGGAGGTGGGAATGTGGGAGAGGATAGGTGGGAGGTGAGAATGTGGAAAAGGGTAGGTGGGAATGTGGGAGAGGATAGGTGGGAATGTGGAAAAGGGTAGGTGGGAATGTGGAAAAGGGTAGGTGGGATGTGGGAATGTGGGAGAGGATAGGTGGGAGGTGAAATGTGTGAGAGGATAGGCGGG
>BLKR01007056.1:0-44748 GCA_011170035.1 Teleogryllus occipitalis | reverse complement strand
CCATATCTCAGGTGGGAATGTACATTTGCAAAATACACGCAACGAGCTGCATGAAGGCTGACAGAACTTGAAAGAATTCTGAATGTGTAACATAATGAGCTTAATTTAGTGTTTTATTCTGTTATATGTACTACATTCCATTTGAGGTTTGACTGAATTAGCATTAGAATATCACTAGCAACTACCTGCACGGGCATTGGTGGCCCAAGGCAAAAACTGACGTCACTGCTGTGTCTGGGACCTGGAGGTCCTAGGGTTTGTGTCCCGACGATGCCAGGAGTTTCTACACTGGCTAGATACCTAGATACCTACAAGGTTGAGTTCAACCACTGTCTGGAAGAATTCTAGCGGCCGCCTGCTCTGATCGATAGTTTTACGTGGTTTCTCCAGTCAACACCAGGCGAATGACGGAGTAGTACCCTAATAAGCGGACCACGGACCGCGTGCGATCTTTCCTTCCGCTTCATTGTCCCATCATCACCCCTTGCGTACACATATGCACTACACTACCACACACGTTGGGATACCAGTAGGGAGCTTATTACTTATCCCGTCGGGTCGGGATAAATTCCCGCTAGTGAGAAATACCTCGCTGACAAAAATACCTTTCGCCCACGTGTTCGCCGGCGCTGGATCTCTCCATACAACGGAGACGTTCACTGCTACCTCCCGAGGGAAAAACATGAACTACACGTATGGGAATAATTACTATAGCAGTTTGTGCGCCCAGAAACACGGAATAATTAGTCAATCAATCTTTCCCAACTGACAAGATATTTTGCTCTGATTTGTGATACTAAAAAGAGCCAGCCATTCAACAGTCAGACAACGGGGTCTGAAAATTCTTATGAGTGGTGTATGATAGATGTGTATAGTGCACCATGAAAAGTCACTCAACAAGATCACAAGCGTTATATATTATTACTTACAAATGTACGCCCAAAAAGTGCTTAATAAATTAATCTCGAATACTAAGTTTTAGAAATATAAAATGAACTCTCAAAATAAATGGCATCGTACGTAAATTAGATTAGTAGGATAAATGTCTTACTTGATAATGTATTCAATTCACACGCAAAAATAAATAGACATGACATACGATTGTGTTTACTGAATATATTACTATCAAAAGGAGACCTAGACATTAACAAGGAAAAATGCAGCTTCATTGATCAGTCATAAACATGTTTCTAATTGAATATCTTAACTGATGATTCATTGATGAAATTTCCACTAGCAATTAATATAATTTCTTTCTTTAAATAACTTTCTATTTCTTTAAATAACTTTATATTTAAATAACTTCTTTCAATAACCTTCTACTAAAGTTAATTGTTTTGTGCAATATTATCATTGCAAAATATTACGAATCACGAAATTTTATTCACGAAATATTCAAAGTTTCACAGTAAAAAGGCGGTTGTCAGCCGTTGCAGAATATAAATGATGATGAATAGCGTGTGACCTCGTCCCCAACGAACATCCATTGCGATAAAACTCCTTCCTGTGGACGTAACTAATGTCGTCATTGATTGTTCCGTTATGGACGGTACTCTAAAAATCTCGGACAGAGGAAAAAAAAGAACGCGGAGTATCGGAAATCAGAGGCGCGAAGTGTTAAGTTGTTCGCTGTCGATGCTCGTTTGTTAGCGTTTCATCAAGGTGCGCGCGCGAGGGAGGAAGTTGCCTGCGTCACCCACGCGGCGCGCTGCAGTCGAGGTGCAGTGGGCCATGGCTCGGATACAGAAGGACGAAAACATGTTATGTTGGAAGAAAAAGAACCCGTTTGAAGAATCGTCCGTTGCTCGGCGAATATCATATCTAAAAAAAAACGTTGTAGATAAAAGCAATACTTTTTAGGCGTTACATTGTAAACATTGTACTCAAAACACTAATAATTTTTCAAGTAATTCAGATGTTCATTCTTATGAACGTTTCAGAAATGAAATACAATTTTGCTTTTTAGTCGTGTCTGAATTTACAGGGTAAAGAAATATACAGCGTTTTAATTTCCATTGAAATGTTTCTTCAGTCGTTTATATAAAGGAGTGTCTGAATTTATACTTTAGAGAACAGGTTATTTTTCATTATCAATACTAGACACTAGAATATTTAAGACAATAACTAAATCATTTTTTCGGCCAGCGCTGGCGATTTCTCGGCGAGAAAGCCGAGTTGACAGACCGCCCTCAGCTGAAGAGGAAGGCGTGTCCCACTGCGCGCTGGCAGCGGGCGGTGCGTCAATCGGGAGGGTGCCGATCGCAGGCCTGCCAAGTTGACAGGATGAAAAATGGCTTGAGTAAAAATTGAGAATGCCTCCCTGATTGTTTTACCCGAACGCGTCCATCAAAGCCTTCAACGCAGCGCCCACGCCGACGGCCGGCGCAAGGTATTGGTGTTCCGGGCTGATGAAAAAGCCGCTCCCTTTGTTTCGTGGTGTCATGCTTGAAGCACCACGATGGATGCCTCGAGCCACGCTCTCCCTAATCCTCCAGCACCGCCACGCTCCTCGCGCGCCCCCAAGGAATTTTCCTCCCGCCCGGAGTGATTTTGAAAAGTTCTCTATTACTGTAAGTTTCTCGTCGATAGCAAGATGGACGGAGCGCCTTTTAGGGGATGTGAAACACACCAAGGAAGTAGGTGTGGCAGTAACGTATGATGGTATCTAACACACAGACCAGAGGGCATAGGGCTACAGCACGGGCCCAACTAAGTGATCAGTATGGAAGCATGATGTTCAATCTGGAAACTTAAGTGATTGCGCAGTAGCACTCAAGCAAATACACATGATGTTTTCATACAATGTTAAGGGGAATCAGAAGCTGATACACGCCCCAGACGATTATTTAGAGGTTGGAAAAACCAAGAGTGCTAGATGAGACACAAATGGAAGAACTACGAATGTTGGAACCTAATGGCGCAGCTGACGATGAGAGTATATGGTAAATTACATGCGTCTAGGGAGACAACTTTGCATTTGTTACATTCACTCCATTGCGTACATTGGTTGGTTCTTTTAATTAAATGAGTAAATCATAATCAAAATCTTCAAAGCTCATTTCGAATGAGTCGAGTCTATATGACATTGAAGAATCAACCCGAAAGTTTTGGTCAAAATTCACTTGTTTGCCCAATAAACTTGATGGTTACTGAAGAAAACTTGATGAAATACATAAGTACCAGTTGATAAAAATAATGTTACATAATCAAAATGTATTTTATATTAACTCATATCGTAAAATGCCTGGGAACATGTGTGCTGGAATATATTTCATCTTCAGTGCTCCCTATCATATATATATATATATATATATATATATATATATATATATATATATATATATATATATATAAAGAGACACATACACGAAAAGCGTTTTTACAGAAGAATTGATCGTAAAAGTATCTATACAGACGAATTAATGTAAATATAGAGAAACATAAAATGAATGAATGTAGTTAAATAACATTTAAGATCTTAGGGATTACATGAGAAGAACTCAAGTTTCACCTCCCTTCTTCTTGAAGCAAATCATCCTTTTGCCACCCTCCTCCCCAAAAAGCAATATTTGAAATATGGAAAACAAAGGGGGAAAATTAAATATATTAGAACTTTTTATATTTTAAATAAAAAAAATCGTTACATCACCTACCTTTAGACAAGTTTGTAGGAATCTTGAACGCTCATTACTAATCCGAGATATTTCATTTTTTGCTCTTTCTACTGATTTCCCCGCATTGTCATTTATGCATATCTCAATAAGCAGTTTCTCCTATATTTAAGCAGTTTACAATAATCAGCTTTAAAACTGTTACTTTGAGTACAATTATTTACTTGCACTGAAATAAAAACTTTCCTAATTGTTTAACTGTTTAAAGATGAAACATAGGCTGTCTGTTAATAAGTTTTTTTCTTAATAAAAGGTCCAATAATTACTTTTTATATTTTACATTGTAATGTAAAAATCATTTTGTTTTAATAAATGGATTTATGACTGCCTATAAAAAGTAATTATTGGAACTTTTATTAAGAAAAAAATTGTTTTACTAATTGTTCTGATGTTTGATTTTCTTATACTTAAGAGCTCTTAAGTGCAACAAAGGAACTATTAACATTTTTCTTAGTTCTTTTCTTATACCTACACACTTAAAAAGTTAATGGCATAATGTTGTGATACCTTGTCCTCATTTGTCAGATTTTCTGCGAGGCGCCGCTCAACAAATATTGATTTATAAGTTCGTCCTCTGCGAAGCGACTCTTTCAAGTCAGGGCTGCACAAGCCGGCGGTGAATTTAGCACGCCCTGTCTCAGCGCATATCTGCAGACTAAAATAATAATAATAATAATAATAATAATAATAATAATAATAATAATAATAATAATAATAATAATAATAATAATAATAATAATAGTCTTTATTAATGGCAAGGTTCAGGCCAGATGACCTGCTCTTCCGCCTAACCACTGAATCTACATTAATACAGAGTAATACAGGACACTGATACACCATACTACCATAATCAAACAGAAACTGTACTTAAAAGCGAGTCCCCTAAGTTTTCCTGGAAACAAACTATTCTGACAGAACAATCCAGCAAAATAGACCCAATGGAATAAACATACCAGGAAAGTTTGGTTTACAGTGAGAGAACAGTGACATGTTTCAGGTGTTAAAACTGTTTCAATTGTCCTACCAGCAACCGGAGTTGTACCACAACTTCTTAGCAGATCGTTAGATGACCAAGGTTGGGACGAGAGTATTATCATCGCACTTCAAAAATCAGTCATTACTACATGCGCATTGGTCAGGAGGTTGATGAAAGGACATGTGGGATTCTGAAGCTTTTAAATTTAGCTACAGTTTTGTCACTTTAAGTTTGATTTTTTATGTTGTATTTTATTAATCATAGAATGTTAGGTAAAGGTAATGTTTAGGTAAATGTAAAGGTTAACCAAATTTGTTACCATGCTTTGATCTTGTATCTGTGTGGTAGCAGTTCAAGACCAATTATTTGTAGGAAAATGAAATAATAATAATAATAATAATAATAATAATAATAATAATAATAATAATAATAATAATAATAATAATAATAATAATAATAATAATAATAATGTCTTTATTAATAGCGAGGCTCGGGCCATAGAGCCTGTACTTCCGCCCGAACACTGAATCTACATTAATACAATAATAGTAACATTTAACAGGGTGAGGGCAAGCTGTACTTTTACGTTTGTGTGTGTAAAACTTGGGACCATCCCGGCATACGCCTTAAGCAATTGATTAAACCTAGAAAACCTCTATCAGGATGGCGGCTTAGGGTCGATGCGGCCAGACTACCGGTGCGGCCCGCTGCTTGTCACCCCACGAGAGGCAATCGGAGGCGCTCGGGAGCGATCGACTCTAGTCTAGATACAGGCGGGTGGTGCGCGGACAGCCGCGAGCAGACGTCCGCAGTTATCGCATTTGAGCAGCCCTGTTTCGCGGGCTATTGCCCCCCCGTAGCCTCACTTCTTTTACGCGTTCGCACCCTGCGTTTGGACGCGCGCGGTGTCGGTGCCTGACAGAGAGGGCAAAGCAGTTGCTTGATTGATTCATTACTGATTCCAAGCACGCCAACTGCTAAGGTCATTATTTCATTATTCTTAAGGTTTTTAAGGCTATTAGTCCCGTAAGGGTAGTGTACGTTTTATAACGAGAGGTGCTGGTGGTGATCGTCCTTCATTGGTTGGTGATATCCGGGATGACCTATACGTTGGCCTGTGAATTTTTTCCCGACCAGTTATCACGCGCCAGCAGGGCACCGCCCCATCCGGGACAAGCTGTAAGCTCCATACTAGTTCCCGACGGTACCAGGATTTCCGACACTAGCTTGTCAGCTAGGTCGAATTCAGTCGCTGTCTGGAGGAGAATTCTAGTGGCCGGCTGCTCTGATAGGTAGTTTTCCGTGGTTTCTCCGATCATCACCGGGCGAAAGCCGGAGAAGTACCCTAACAAACGGCCCACGGATCGCGCGCGATCTTTCTTTCCCCTACCTATCGTCACCCCTTACTTACACCCACCTTTACATGCACTACACAACCACACACGCCGGAAGACCGGTCGGGAGCTTAGATATTGTCCCGACGGGGGCGGTGCCCCGCTGTTGGGAGATACCTGACTGGGGTAAACGCCGCTAGTCGACGGTAGGTCGGCGCCGGATCTCGCCATTCAGTGGGAAATGACCACCACCACCTTGCGAGAAAATCCAAGAACTACACGTACGAGATTAATGACCTTAGCACTTGACGGGTCCGGAATCAATAACAATCAATCAATCGTCCATTGTAGCCTCCAGATCTATGTGGCAGTGCTGCTAATAAGTGTGTGTGTAAGGTATGATGACAGGACAAGGAAGAGGGAAGAAAAGATCGCGCGCGGTTCCTGGTCCGTTTATTAGGGCACTGCTCGGCCATTCACATGATGTGGAACGGAGAAAACATAAAATTACTCATAAGAGCAGCCGCCCGCCTGAATTCTCCTCCAAACAGGGTGAACTCGACCTAACTACGAAGCTAGTGTCAAAAATCATTGCACCGTCGGAACTGGATCACCAGGAACTCCCGAATGGAGGCCCCTGACCACCTAAGGCCGTACGGCCGCTCGGCCACTAACGCCCCTAGGAGCATTGCTCATCTCCTTCTCGGCTGGGATAGATCGTGGGATAAATCGGTCGAATTGCGTGTTATCGGAAGGGGCGCGGCGCTGCCCTTTTTTTGATGCCGCCGCGCCGTCGCCGCCACCTTATCCCTCGTCGTGGGCAACGAACAGCCCCTCCGCGCGCCCGCCCTCCCTCGGCGACAATAAACTCAGGCGAAAATATTTGGTGAAAAGCGCCTCCGTCTCTGGAGAACGATGATGCCAGATTGGAGGTTTTTAGTTCCCAAAATGGCGGAAAGAAAATGATGAAGTAAGAGACTGGGTTAACTGTTGGGAGAAAGTTCAAACACTATTTTGCCGAAGAATGAAACAAATTATTTTGGTTGAAGAGAAATGAAAATAAAAAAAACAACATTTTTTTACTGTAAGAACCTGAATGTATTTTGCGATTGCAAACTGATTATACAACAATAGAGAAAATGTGTGAATGTTTATCTCAGTTTGCCAACTCATTTCTGAACTGTGATCTGGGTCGACCGGGTGACGCCGCGTCGAAGGCTGAGGTGCCGACGTTTCGACCGACATGTCGCGGTCTTCTTCAGGGCTGTACTGGCACGTCAGCACCTCAGCCTTCGACACGGCGTCACCCGGACAACCCAGATCATGACTCTGGCCGCGGAAGCCTACGATATCATTTCCGAACTGTTTTTACTTTCTCCTATACACTCGTAGTCATTCAATAGTAAAGAGACAAATTGGGCTGAAGAAAAACAGTTGGTAGAAAAAGTTTAGTATTTATTTATTTAGTAAAAAACTGTACGTGACTTATCGGGGAGAAAATTATCTGCGCACTCTTTCTTGAGTATCAGAACCCCTTCTCAACAATTTAACTATTAATAGTTGAAAGATGAAAAAATAATAGTAATAATAATAAATTTAAAAAAGCGAGATATTAATATTTCAAAATCTAGATATTTTTGTTGCCGAATTATATAAAACTTATTTGTCAAGGTAAACGAACGAACAGATTTGATTTTTCTGTATTGCTAACAAAATAGAAACTGAACAAAAATCCAATCGAGATGGAGGTAGTAATTTTAGGACTTCAAGTTGACATCACTAGAATGATCTTTTTCCATCTGGAGGATCAGCATTGTCTTCATAGCCTGAAAATTAAGTTGAACGATGGCGAGTCTACTTGCAAATTCCACATAAGTTGAACAAAGTTCTGTGGTTCGTTTTTTACTTGCTGAAGGTGAAAAGATAATATGTACTCTCGAATATCGTGTGTGGTAAAAGTTATATGAACCGCGAGAACTTTTACAAATGGGTAGAACAGTTCAAAAGTGATCGAGACTGACAAACAGTGACTGACGAACGTCATTCAGGGCGCATCAGCACGAAAAGTCGTGTTTGGGGACGCTGCAGGTGCGTTTTTATGTGATTATCTCGAAGAATAGCGTACAATAAACAGTCATTACTATCAGATATACTTTTAAACAAGGTAAAGCCCGACATGAGAGAGAAACGTCATGGATCTAAGAGAAGAGATGTGATTCTCCAACAAGACAACGCACGTCCTCACACTGCCCAACAAACCCGTGAAACCATCGACAAAATGGATTGAGACTGCCTCATCGCTATTGCAGACCCGATTTAGCATCATCTGATTTTCATAAGTTTGGTTCACTGAAAGAGATATTACGAGGGATGAAGTTCCAGGATAACAAAGATGTCAGAAAGATTGTGGGAAATTGGTTCAATCACCATTGGTGGAGTTTTTTGCAGCTGATATAAAAAACTTGGGCATAAATGTTAGTGGGGATTATATTGAAATGAAGAAAAAGTTATAGTTTGTAAAATAAACGTTTATTTCTCCAGACCAATTTGTCTCTTTAATTACAGAATGCCCCTCATTGTGTAGAGAAACTTATGTAATTCTGCGGCAAAAAACGGCGAATTTACGATAGAAAAACTCGTATTGAGGGACCTTGATACAGAAAAATGGAATAAATTTAATTCCAATATGCACTAAATTACTTATTCTAACACGTTGTGTAGTCGGAGTTCATGTTTTGTGGGTTCTTGATACCGAAAAATTGGTTAACAGCAAAACGTCCGTCCGTCTGTCCGTCTTCGAACAACGCTAGCGCCCAAACTATTCGTAGATTATTTTCCAAAACGAATATTCATCAGTTTATCTAGCTCGACTCAAAGCTCTGCGATTTTGAAAAACATTCTTCAATTTTTGTGGTTTAATTTATTTGAATCCCCTAATGGTAACTCACGTGCTCATTTTTCATGACACGATCCCGAGTTAGATTCCCAGTCAGGGCAGATTACAGTGAGCGCTTTCCTTGCAATGTCCCAGTATTTTTAGCTGTTTTTAAAACATCGATGTTTTCCACCAGAAACATCAATACATTAACATCGATATTTTCCTTTCGATGTTTCCTTCACATCACTATTTTGTTGCACAAACATCGATTTTTTAAATTTTTCATTTTTTAACATTTTTTTAAATAAAGGGATTTAAGCACGTTGTAGAGTAGCAGCAATCCACAGCAATATAGTTCTTTTGCGTCATCCTCTTTATCACGCTGCACATTTCGCCTGTAGAATCTGAGGGAGTTTTAAATGGTTTTACTTCGATGGTGTATGAATGGAAGTGACTAAAGGGTAAAGTAGCGAAACACGATGTTCTTTATTGTTAATATTATTCTTCACATTCGATAATAATGTTTATAAACACAATACTAACATGCTGCTACACAATAAAATATAATCCTTTTACGTACTATAATTAAAAATGGATAGAACATATCATGTTTATTAGTCCATAATTAAAACGATTAATCGATGCATCGATGTTTAATAATCCGATAAATTTAAAAAATAAATGGTAAACAAATTTTTCAAAACCTGAGAATAATATAAAATGTATCGTTTGTGATAAAATTGTTAATCATTTTTAAGTTGAATCTAAAGTGTCATTACACGGTGAAGCATACGGATGAGTACGACAGGTACACCGATGAAGAACGTATATTTTTAAAATAGATTTCATGAAATTTCTGATAGAGAATTGGATATCACAGTTTTTGATTTGCCGTTTTCAATATTGACAGCGTAAATCATAATTTACAGTTGGAAATATTAGATCTTCAAAATGATACAGATCTGAAAGACAAATTTCAGCACAAGGAAAATTTGTTTCATTTTTACAAAAACATTCTCCAAACAGTTTCCTAAGTTCTAGAAGCTTGCTGCCAAAATTATGTTTGGGTCTACAAGGTATGTTTGTGAGCAATTTTTTTCTAGTCTAAAAATTTGTAAATTGAGACTAAGAAGCTAACTCATAGACGACACCTTGACAAGTGTCCTGAAGGCCAAAACTTCAAAGCATTATGTGAAAGAAATATTTTTGAAATGAACAAGGAATTAATATATAACATATCCTTAGAATATTACGTTTAATAACTTGTTTAATACATTTTTTGCTGTTTTGCTTTGACTGTTTAAAAGTTTTTTTTGCGTTATAACTCATATATAAAATATTTACACGATTTCTGACAATTAAATATAGAAAAGTTTTACTGTCGCAAAGTTTGCGTTGCAGAAACTGTTTCCTTTAGCGAATTATTTGTTTAATTATTGTTATTTAATGGTATCGGAGGTGACAATAACTATTCGCAGACAATGGTAATAGCAATTTTGGTATTTGCGCTTGTAGACGGAACGCGTGTGTCCATGGACGAAATCATGTCAGCGTGGAGCGATAAGCGACACCGTTGAAATTCTCCATGCCTCTCAAAGCATCCATGCCCTGAGCGGGATTCGAACCCGCGACCTTTCAGGCACGAGGCAACTATGGCTCTTCGGGCTTAGTGACCTCGGCTATCCAAAATTGCGCTATTTTAAACTCAAAATTGAGTTTAAAATTGTGCAATTTCGAGGTCATTTCAGAAAAGATCATCGACATTTTGTCAAGAACAGCTCAAAATCTTTAAATGAAAATTTGGGAATAGTATCATTTTCTACTCTTCTGTAATTATCTTAGTCACGTTTCAGTTCTAATAATAGGGTACTGAAAAAATTTGAAAATCTAAAATATGTCTTTGATGAGTGAATGAACTGGATTTTATGTATGACTATTCGTGACAGAAGTAATTTTTATTATCTTCATAACTTAAATCTTCTAATGCTTCTTTTTACATGGTTGTCGTTCTCTTTCAATGTAACAAAATGTTTGAACCTATCAGTAACAGGCCGAGATTTGCTATTTTTGCTTTCTTCCATTTCCTTACCCACCAAACGCGCAGTACTTGCAGTACTTCCCCTTGATTTCATTGATCAGAATAAGTTTGTAAATATCCCTGTGCCGCTGATCTTGAAGGAAGGTTGAGGCCTCCTGCTAATAGAGACTGTCTTTGGCACTCCACGGTCTGTTCACCCCAAACACACACCATCAGCCTTCTTTCCTCCCCTTCACCCGCCCCTTCCCCCTTCTCCCCCCTCCCCCCGCCTGCCTGCGCCTACACGGCCGCCGCTATCTCCTGGGAAATTACACTTTATCTCTTTCTTATAAATCTTGGGGAATTGAAGCCATTTTCGGGACATTTGTTCTCGCCATTCAATTGAGCGCCGGAGGAAGTGTATCTGGCCCTGGGGACCGTCGGCGTCGCCGGGCTTGCGAGGACGCCAGGGGGTGGGAGAGCGGGGCGGGGAGGATCGGGGCGAGGTGGTGCGGGGAGGTGTAGGGGCGGGACAGTCGGGGGGTGGGGCCGGGGTGGGAATTAGCGACCGGACACATTACCGCCCCCGCGCCGCCCCACCCCGCGCCTCGGGCTGTCCCCGCGGCCTCCGGAGCCCGTTCCGCCCCGCCCCCAGCCCCGCCCACTGCCACGCCCCCAACGCCCCCTCCCCCACCCCCGGCGCATTAGAGAGCGCGCTGCCCGCCGCGTCAGCAGGTTGGCCGCTGATTGCGTTGCAGTGTTGCAGGCCCCCGCCGTCCCGCCCACCGCCCAGCCCCCCTCCTATCACCCCTCCCACGCCGCCCCCTGCGCCATCGCCCCCTGGGGCGGTTGGCTCCCCGGCGTCTCGCCAGGGCTGCCGCGGCCCTTTGCTTACAGGGCGCGCCACGCCCCTCAGAGGAGGCCAATTGACACATGATGCACGTCACCCTTAGCGTGTCGGGCTGATACATCAGAGTCTGTGCCTTCAAACGTTAACTTGACCGAAGCCGTGAAGTTTTAACGAAGATACATTCCTCCGTACGCCTTACTTCAGATAGGAAGTAAAGACGGCGGTTCCATGTTGTAGATTTACTTGCCATAAAACATCCTCAAGCCTAAAAGAAGTCTCTGAGCAAAATTTAGATCTCCTGTTTCCTTGCCCGAGTGATATCTTCCTTCTCCTTCTAGATGGGGAAAGGAGCGCAAAATTTGTGTCGTCAGTCGGAAGAACAGGCCTGATGGCTTGAATCTCGTTATGTAAAATCAGGCATCATTGAAATTAAGTTTCAATTCATTTGACTTGCCTACTAAGATCATACTGTACTGTTTCTGTGCAGTATGAGATGCCTCAAATTTACTTATAAATACTTTATTCGTAGATGAATCACTTAGAAACCACGTAGAAAAACATTAGTTTATTCTCCATTATAATCACTCCTAAAACTTGTTTTACTTTTTCGATTTTAATGCCGCTTGAATGTCATCGTAAATGTTTTGCGCATTCCAAAACTCGAAGGGCAAAGCTCGGGATATTATTTGAAACATTTGCGAAGAGCGTGTGCTGTACAGTTCTGACGGCCGACTAGCGAAGTTACGGCACTACTGAACTGTTATAATATTCACCCTATTTTTGTCTACTCAAAAATTATTTTTCTTTTTTGTTTCTAGATAAGGAGATTTTTGCCTCTTCAGTATTACCAAAACTTTTAGAAAATAATATTAATAATGGCAATTTGATGTGTATAGTACTTAGATTACAATTGCGCGTGTTCTTTAGCTTCTTTCATTAGTACAGTTCCTCAATCTCATGTAATATTCTCATGTCAAATTTAGGTGTTGGAAGAGGGTCTACCTAATTCACTGTATTTACAACCTCACGACTTTATGTCCAGAGACATTTATTTTACCCTGTGCCGTGGTAAGCTTTTTATGAAACTACTCACATATCTTGAAATAATATTACAGGGCTCGTTGCGTTCGTGTTGCATTTTTCCTTGTACAACAGACTCAGTTCGTTCCCGCTGTAAATAATTATTACAAGAATGTCCTCTACGTTGGGTTTTGAAAAATTGTAACGAAAGTCGCTCTTTTGAGAAAACACTCTCATGTGAGTTACGTGTACTATTACTTTCCTGCTTGACTATGTTCACCGAGTAACTTTAGCAAAAACGTAGTAATGATGCAACAGCAATAAGCGACTTGTCGACAAAAACCGCATTGTTGGGCCTGATAACAAAACTGTGGATATATCTTATTCCAATACGTAGTAAATTACTGTCTCTAATACGTTATATAATAAGCATTCACGTTCTATGGGTCCTTGATGCAGAAAATCCCTTTCAAATAAACCTGAGTTTATCGAGGCAGCTCTACAGAGCGATCTAAATCAAACGGACGTTCTTTGCTTTACAGAACATTGGTTATCTCCTAATGAACTTAGCATTTTCCAAATTCCAAACTTTTACCTCGCAGGCTTTTATTGCAGAGAGAGAGAATCCCTTAAAGGTCCTACGTATGGGGGTTCCTGTATTTACGTTAGAAATAATATTGATTCTATCCCCTTGGCGGAATTAAATGTGTATTCCATTGAAAATATTTTCGAAACTTCTGTTGTACATCTTACTTCACTAAAAGTGATAATACTTTGCATTTACAGACCTCCAACAAAGAGAACTGCAGATTATATTTTGTTCTTAGAAAACCTGGAGATAACACTTAACAAAGTCAGCAATCGCTCTTTTGAATCCATTGTTGTATGCGGAGATTTTAACATTGATTTTCTGGTCGAGTCTTGCGAGAAAGAAAAGTTTCTCAGTTTAATTAATTCCTTCAATTTAGACATTACAATTAATATACCTACACGGATCACACAACATTCGATGAAGGCAATTGATGAAATTATAATTAACAAAACTACTACTCGATATGAAGTTGAAACCAAAGATTTAGGATACAGTGACCACGATGCACAAATTCTTACCATTATAAGAAATGCGATCACTGACACAATAAATAATACACGTATGATTAGATTGTTTACTAAAAGTAAAATTAAATTATTCATTGATTACTTGATGCAGGAGTCATGGGAAGCGGTTTATAATACTGTTGATACAAACGACAAATATAATTCTTTTTTTTCAATTCTTTCAATTCATTTTAACACTTCCTTTCCTCTTCAAAAACGAAAATTAAATATTTCACGGAAAAGTAATTCTTGGATAACACAAGGGATTAGAACATCTTGTAAAAACAAGCGAATTCTTTCTTTCATTTCTAAACGTCATGACGTATCTCAAGATTTCCTTATCTACTTTAAAAAATATAAGACATTGTTACGAAAAGTCATAAGGCAGGCTAAAATCATGAAAAACGATCAGGATATTTTGAACTCAAATAATAAAACAATAGCAATGTGGAATATAATAAAAAATACTACCAAATCAACTAGAAAACCCGTAGAGAATGTTGTTTTAAAATATAACGATATAAATGTAAACGATCCGGCAACAGTGGCTAGTCTCTTTAACCAATACTTTTCGAGAATTGCTGCCGATCTCACTAAGAGTCTTCAGGCACAAAATTCAAAAACAGACAGTTCACCCAAAATTTTAGGCACAATGTTCGTTTCCGAAACTTCTTCCTATGAAATTCTCAAAATAATCGGTAAACTAAAAAATAAATATTCGTTCGGTTTAGATGATTTCCCAGATTCTTTGTTAAAGACTTGTGCGTATGCCATTATACACCCGTTAACTCACATACTTAATGCATCTTTATGCACTGGAACGTTTCCAGATATTTTCAAAATAGCTAAAATTAAGCCGCTCTTCAAAAAGGGCAACAAAATGAAATTCAAAATTATCGGCCCATTTCTCTTCTATCAGTTTTTTCAAAAATATTAGAGAGACTTTTTTACGTACGAATGGAAACCTTTCTCACTAAACACGACGCGCTTTCAGATTGCCAATATGGATTTAGAAAATCAAAATCAACGGAAACAGCTATATTTTCTTTTCTTAAAGATGTCGCCTCATCATTAGATCAAAACGAGGCACCTATTAGATTATTGATCGAGGCACCTTTAGATCTCTCAAAAGCTTTTAACATCATTGATCATGACATTTTACTTTCAAAATTACCTTCATAAGGAATCCGTGGTATTGCTCTAGATTGGTTATGTTCGTACCTTAAACAACGATCTCAGAAAGTTGAAATACCTTACTGGATTGATGGAACATTACGTACGCACCTTTCCGACTCTTCGCCCGTTGCATGTGGAGTTCCTCAAGGATCGATTTTAGGCCCTATTTTGTTCCTACTTTGCGTAAACGATATGCCCTCGACGATTCGAAACGGAAGAACGGTTCTCTTTGCGGATGATACGAACATCCTTTGCAATAAAGAAACCGTAAATAGTACAATATCAGATGTTTCAAATTGGTTCCGAAATAACAAATTAATAGTAAACGAAAAGAAAACAGTTTTAATGCAGTTTTCCATTTCAAATAAACAATTCTGTGCTCCATTGAAAATGAACAGTGTACCATTGACTGATGTTAAGGCAACAAAATTTTTAGGACTCTCAATTCAGTCAAACCTTAAATGGAACGTCCATATAAATGAATTGAACACAAAATTAAGTTCATTATGCTACGCGTTCAGAATTCTTGCAAATTCAGTCAGCCTTCATACTGCTCGTCGTGTATACTTCGCGAATGTTCATTCCCGCCTGAGATATGGCATAATATTCTGGGGAAATACATCTTATAGCTCCCAGACTTTTAGATTACAAAAACGAATTGTACGAATAATAACCAAATCCCACCCACGTGATTCTTGTAAGCCTATCTTCATTAATCTAGGAATTCTACCATTACCGTGTCTTTTATTTACGAATCAGTGGTTTTTGTAAAAAATGACTTGCTTAAGGGCGGGAATATATTTTCAGAAAATGCCGAAGTCTATTACTATAACACTCGACGTAGAACTCATATTCATCAGGTGACAGTATCAACAGCTCATTACAAAAAATTCACATACAATACATGTACATTATTTTACAACACTTTGCCAGATGACATTAAACGATTAAATTCAATAGAAAAGTTTAAATCCCAAGTGAAATCGTTTCTGCTGCATAACTGTTTCTATAGAATTAGAGACTATACTGAGCATCACAAGAAAAGTAACATTAATTTTAACAATGATACATAATGCATTAATTACCATTTGGACTGTATAAATGTGTATAAACAACCTGTAACAACTATTGTAACACAGCTTCCGGGTCAATGACCCCCATCTCGATCAGGTTTTTCGTCCAGTTTCCCTGATCCATTGAGCAAATGCTTTGATGGCCCCTTGTTTTGCTTCTGGACATAAATGTAACTTCATTTTCTGTGCACGTCTTCTAGATTTCAGTGGGAAATACAATTATTCAAATTATCGTTTCCATGTTGTCGCGGCAGGAAGTAATAAGAGCCAAAATTTATTGCTAATTTATCCTTGAAAATAGATTTTATTACAAGGGAGTTTTTTTCTCCCTTTCAAAATTAAAAATTTAAGTAGTATATGACTAAGTGTAGGGATCACAGAATTTTGAAAATGTGCACACAATTCACTTTTCCCCATAGCACGTCATACGCAGTTTTTAACTGTTTTTTTACGTAAAATAAATAAATAAATAAATAAATAAATAAATAAAAACCGATTGGTGCCAAAAAGTATGTATTTTCGGTTCTGGTCAACGTTACTACCTAAATAGTTCAGACGATTTTCTGCAAAATGAGTAAACTGCCATCGACTTGAGCGACTAAATGCTTTGCGAGATTGAAACAGATATTTTGATTTATGGGGGTACTTTACATGAATCCTCAATTACATTTTTGTGCTTTCCTCAACAATAGCTCCAATTGTTTTAAACGTCTTTCTTTGGATAGCAAAAATCTTCAACGCTGCAAAACGTTTGATTTTTTGCTATTTTCAAAAAATCAGGAATTTCAACAAAAATGAGACCTGCATTTAAGCGTCCTTTCGAGGACAAATTTTAATCAAAACATTTGGTGCCATTTTTTTAATATCCCAGCGCTTCATGTATAGTAGCCCCCAGAATTAAGATATAGGTTTCAAATTCAAAAGGCCACAACATCAGCCAGTTTCATTGGTAAATATTAATTTTAGGGAAAATCCTGCCCACGATTTAGCCAGTAGCGTTGTTCACCTAGAGACGGACAGAAGTTTTCTTCTCAATCGACTTTTCGACATCAAGGACTCACAAAACATGTATTCTGACCACACAATAGAGAAATAATAGAGTTATAGAAAGTAACTTGGTATATATAGTGACAATATTTATCTATGTTTTCGTTACTAGGATCTGTAGTTTTTCTGTTAAAAATTCCTCGTTTTTTTCCTGCAGCACTACAACACTTTCTTCTTACCGCGTAATCTGAAGCGAGAAAGTAAAAATATATCTTCAAGGCAGATCATGAACATTGTTTCGAAAAATGAGTCTATTTTTGTAATATCTTCCTGAGTAAAATACAATTTATATTTTTTTCTTAAAGTGGATCAAAATATTTCTTTAAATTATTTTTTTCAGATACAACAAAACAGGTTAAAAATGACACAGATCTCGTATTGAATGATCTGAATTTTCGAAAATTTGATCAGCCAGAAATGCAGAAAATCAGTTTTTCAAGCATGTGGAGAGATGAATAGTCATGCGAGCGAGGGTGAAGCGGTGAAGTGTTTGGTGGAGATGAAACAAAGGAGCCGAGTTTAAATTTCGTCGCGGAGAAGAAATATTTGCTGGTTGGGACCTCTTTTGCATGTTGTTGTAAAAGCATAATAATTCGTAGCCGTTAAAAATAGTGCATGCTGTGTAGCGCAACTAGATTTTTTGTAGTACAAACATATGGATACATGTTTTATAGACGAATTGCATACCCTTGTCAGCGCTATTTGTAGGCAAAAATTGTCTAACATGAAGGTGATTTGGATAAGCTACTCATTAACATAATTTCTTTACTAAAAAATAATAAATTAATATTGCCATATTAAAATATTAAAATTTTATTCAAATTCCATTGCGAAACCATTTTTTATTCTTTCACACGCCGTAAATATTAAAAAAATTTTCTGCTTAACCTATATCAGGCTTGCAGTATCACCCGTTGAGAGCGCAACAATCGCTTCAGACACTATGCATTATTTCTATTATCTTGGGAACTCTCTGGAGTGGTGCGACCAATGCTATGTCGTGTATTTTACGAATTTGAATGCAAATATCAGAGAATCCATCTGGTAATATATTCTTTAGATATTTGCATAACTGTAATATACCTGAGCATACAAATATGTATCGATTGAATACACTCCAACTGGATTCACTTGTTCTACTCAAGAGAACTATCTCCATAAAGTGAAAATTAAAACATATATTTCAAGCATATTTTATTTTGGGCATTTGGCCATATATTAGGCGGACTTGGAAAGAAGATACTTTTAACTTCTTGACATACATAAAAATTCTACATAATTTCAAAAATGTTTGTGTTATTACAACAAGATAACTGTATAATTCTTACATTTTAATAATTATTAAGGTATTAAAATCTTCTTGACAATGACCTTCAAATATATTTGTTCTTTATCATTTGGTTGAATACACATTCTGCTGATGATTTTTTCTAGAGATAAATTATCATGAATTTATGAATATCATACATTGAATGTGAATTGAAATTGAATATCATACATTTATAACTGATTAGTTGATATCGAAGAAATAAGAATATTTATTTAACTAAAGATTGTTCATCAAAAATAAATTTGTAAGGAGAGAAGTTCAGAAATATTATTGTTAAAAGTATTTCTTTCGGTTTTATTGTTTTTGGACATCATAAACATTCTTACTATTTTTGTACATGCATAAATTGAACTTATAAGAGAAATTATTTATTTATTATTCACAATTGAAACGACTTGTTCTACATAGTATTATATTTATGATTATCAAGTTTTTTTCGGTCTCAAAGGCCATCCATCAAAACCACTGACTACATTTTAATTTTACTATTACAGAAAAGTGGTGAAAACAACTTTTGTAGGAAAGTACCTACGTTGCGAGTAAATATGGGAATAATAAATCTTGAGTTAAGATGAAAGTTGTATCATTTTGCACCATTTTTAAGATCATCTTTCAAATCCATACTTTAAGAACATGTTCTTAGTCACATTACTGTGTCTAAAAATATAATTACAGAATAACTCATAAATACTATTTATTACATTCGGAAATAGTAAAATAATTTAGTGAATCTTCTCTAGAAGAATTTCATTTTTCCAGTGAATTTTCGAAAAATAAAAATGCAAACTTTCAATTATGTTAAGACGTCGGGAAGGTTTAGTTCATCAGTGAGGCTGATCGTGTAGGGGTAATGTAACTAGCATGTTAATTTCAAGAATGTGAATTTGAATCCAAAGGCAGAGAAAAAAATGTTTGCTGGTTGGAAACACTTTTGCAGATTCGTGTAGTATTACAATATTGCTTAACCGTTACATATTACACGAGAAAGTGTGATGTTACAGCGTTACTAGTTTCTAAATGAAATCTGTATTTTAAAACAAGATTTTGAAATAACACAAAAGAAGATCTCAATTTTTGAAAACGATAAATGGAAATATTCAGCTTTGTTTAATGTGTCAGGAAGTTTGTATTTTTCTCTGAGACAATTGAAGTAGGGGAAGCAAGAACCTATTTAGAATTAACTTTAAGAACCTATGTTTTCATCTCGGCGTGGAAAGGAAATGTTGCTGGTTGGAAACACTTCTGCGGGCTCCTGTACTATTAAATTATTGCATAGCAAATAATGCGAGAAAATATATGGTGTTACAACACCACAAGTTTATTCTCACGACCACTTCTTTAGGCTACCTCTCTACAAATTTTCATTCTGCAATTCGGTATTACTGAGTTTTTT
This sequence comes from Teleogryllus occipitalis, assembly GCA_011170035.1. Lineage (NCBI taxonomy): Eukaryota > Metazoa > Arthropoda > Insecta > Orthoptera > Gryllidae > Teleogryllus > Teleogryllus occipitalis. Next base: position 24,885 of record BLKR01007056.1, on the reverse strand, counting down.
GTAAAGCCCACACTTGCTCAATCCGCCCCGTTCTACTTTTATTTTCCTTACCTCCTAACCTAACCCCTCTGTAAATAAACTCGCTCGTTCTCTATCTACGTAAAATCTCAACGCTCCTCTTTGCTGTCCACAGAACAGTCACATTTTGTGGGAGGATCACACTTGATAGAAGCTATTGTGGTTAATATTTATTCGAGTGCACACATCCATGCTCATAACAATTTTACTACTTTAATTTCCGGTGTCGGCTTGGAAACGCACGTGTCACTGCTTTCGTGCAGATTAACTTCAGTTTATGGAAACGCTATTATAGTATACAAATCTCAATCGACAAACGAGATAAAATATCAGCATGCAGAGTAAAGCGATGAGTTTTCAAAGCGGAACATTGTTTGGCTTTGTGCTTGTATGCAAGCAATATCAAATGTAATGAAAAAGAAACCCATTGATTTGCAAGTAAATACCCAATGTCGTTTTATTACTCTATATAATGATGGTATTGCAAATTCATTACCGAAGGTATCAATCATAATGATGTTTCTAATTATTCATTCCAGATTATTAGATTGCCTTAAAGCGAAAGTAAATATGCTTGTTAATATTCAAATCTTTAAAGATAACTTCAATAGAAAAGTGTCTCTTAATTATATCGACGAGCTAAATAGAGTGAAACTATTCAACAGTATCTTTTCAAAGTTGTTACAAAATCCCTAGTAAACGTACTTTTTACATAGTAAATTGCCTATAAATGATAAAAAAAGGCTTATAAATCTTCCCCTTTCAGACAATAAAATAAGAGAACAAAAAAATATTTGGATTTCTCCACTCAACAAGAACACTTGTATCACCCAACACTTATTACACAGCAACACACATTTCACTTGTGCGTGTCTGCGAAATCGTACGTTTTAGAGCCTACAATTCCGGTTATAGAACTCCCATAAAGGTCGCGGATTACGTTTCTTAAATCGTAGAATACAATATGAGACTTGTTTTAAAAAATTGTTACATTTTTTGTAGGTTCATAACTTCTGGATATCTCACTTTGTATCATGTTTGTCAGAAATTTGCACAGATTTGAAATTTATGTGATATTATATTGACTACTTGGAATTCAGTCTGTTTAATTGCACAGGTCAAAATATTTTCGCTTGTTAATAAAATGCTTCCCAGAAATGCAATGTTGAATGGGCAGCTTAGGCCTAAATCATTCTACACACAGTACTATTCCTGACCGTTTGAAGTTGAATTAAAATGTGAAGCTCTTTTCTCTTCTTAATATGAGGGTTCCCACAAATTAGCATTGATTGTAGACATTAAAAATATTTTTATCGATTTGTCGGTGCTTCTTTCCCTTCAACATTCCGTTCAACAATATCCATCCCTTCATTAAGTCATTAACTATATGGATGCTTACCTATCTTGCTCGCATCCTCACACTGACACTACGGAAACGTACATTTCGAGCAGCCCATCACTGAAAGAATTCTTGTTTTTCGGCAGACGACCCATTTTTCGACGTTCTCCCAGCCCCGAACCACGTCTCGCATCCGCCGCCCCTTCCCCTGTAACCGCCGCCTCTGCCTCCGCCTCTACCACCCCCTCCGCCGCCCACCGCCACCCACCGCCACCCACAGCCGCTCACCGCCGCCCATCGCCACCCATCGCAGCCTGCGCATCCTCCGCCGCCCACCGCCCCCGACCGCCCCCTACCGCCGCACGCATCCTCCGCAGCCGCCTCCGCCGCCCCCCACCGCCTCCCACCGCCTCCCACCAACTCCCACCGCCGCCTCCGCCGCCCACCACCGCCCATCGTCGCCCACCGCCGCCTCCACTGCCCACCGCCTCCCACAACCGCCTTCGCCTCCTCCACCGCCCACCGCCGCTCCCTGCCGCCCACCGCTGTCTCCGCTGCCGCCTCTGCTGCCGTTACCACCACCGCCGCCATCGAACCGCCGTCGAGAGGGTAAACACGCCGTCGCTCAACGACACGCGGCCGAGAGCGGCTGCTAAAGCACGTCAGACATTCGCGGTCGCAGCGAGCACAAACGCCGCGTGAAATATGGGATGGAATGGCCCCGTCCGCTTCGCGAGCGACTGCGCTGTCGCACTCCCACCTCTTTTTCCCTGCCTACGCCTACTCCGCCGTGCCACTAGCAATCGCCTAGTTCGCTCGCCTAGTTCACTCGCCTAGCTCGCTCGCCTAGTTCGCTCGCCTAGTTCGCTCGCCTAGCTCGCTCGCCTAGTTCGCTCGCCTAGCTCGCTCGCCTAGCTCGCTCGCCTAGCTCGCTCGCCTTGTCACTAATTCTGTCGTGCGCCTAGTCATGGCATTGTCACTTGCCCCTGTCATTGTTCTGTCGCTCACTCGTCTTGTCCTGTCCCTCGGCCGTCCGCCCAATCGATTGTTCTGACGATCACTGTGTGGTCCAGCTGGTCACTTGATTGATTGATTTTTTCGTGTTTCCGGGCGCGTCAACTGCTTTGGTCATTAGTCCCATCAGTGTAGTGCATGTTTTTTCCTCTGGAGATGGTGGTGAACTTCCCCCGCTGGATGGCGAGATCCGGCGGCGACCTACCGTCGGCTAGTGGGGTTTCCCCCTAACCAGGACTCTCCCACCAGCGGGGCACCGCCCAGCCGGGACAAGCTCTAAGCTCCCGACCGGTCTCCCGGAATATGTGGTACTGTAGTGCATGTTAGTGTGTGTGTGTGTGTAAGGGAAGAGGACAGGACAAGGAACAGGAAGGAAAGATCGCGCGCGGTCCGTGGCCCGTTTGTTAGTAAACTGCTCCGGCATTCGCCTGGTGTTGATCGGAGAAACCACGGAAAACTACCGATCAGAGCAGCCGGCCACTAGAATTCTCCTTTAGACAGCGACAGAATTCGACCTAGCTGAAAAGGTAGTGTTGAAAATCCTGCCGCCGTCAGAACTCGAACCTAGGACCTCCTGGTCGGAGTCCAGCTGGTCGCCTGCTCTAATGCACCCACCTGTCGTCCACCACATCAACTACTTTGCTCCCGCATCACCGCACAAGCTCATTCACTCCTCTTCCTTTCGCCTACTCAACCACTCCCATATCAACTCTTTTCGTGTTCGTTTTCAACTTTCTTCATACTTAATCCTCCGCTATTCCAACAGACTTTGCTTATCAGATAACTTTTTTTATTTTAAGAATGTTGCGCTCGGTCGACGCTGAAATTTTTACCTTCTAGTTCTTTTACATCTTCCGACTAACACTTGTCGGTTGGCCAAGACAAATTAATTTGGGGTTGATTTCCAACAAACTGATTGTTCGCACGGTAACATCCTCGGCAACCGCATGCGCGCAACTCCCTTAGCTCAACCAAGTCACTCATACTGTCGCATCTTACCACTTCTCTTCGTTTTTCTGACTATATTTTTTTGTCTGGCTTTTAATTTTTTTGTACTTTCTTCTTCATTATTTTGTACTTGCTCGTTCCTTTCATCCGCTCTCTAGCTCAGATCACTCATTTACATTCCAAATCAATCAGGAACCCATTTAATTTCTCCCTCATTTACTTATCGCTCAATTGATCACACATTTATCTATTACCTCACGTGCTCAAGTACTCATACTTTTGTCATTTAATCACTCATTCGCACTTACTCACGTATGTACCCACTTAAGAGCACAGAATGTTCACACATAAACACACGCACGCATCCTGACATATGACGTAGGCTTTCTCCCCCTCACTAAGTGTTTTCTGTTTTCTCCACTTGTTAACAAGCGTCCATTCAGCCCTATTGGCTCCCGCTCGCTGCCCCCCACTCCCGCCTCCCCTCTCAGCCGCCACCGCGCGGCGCTTCCCAAAGAAAATAAAACGGCGGTGACGGTTTTAAAAATCTGAAATGTCGTTGAGACGTGACTCCCGGGCTTGCCAACACCCGGAAAAGGCAATTTATTTCGTTGGACATTTTAATCTAAGACCTGCCGCGCCCCGCGCCGCGTCCCTCTCCACGACGGTGGGGGAGAGGACGCTCCCCGGAGCCCGAGGGGTATTTAGAATATCGGCGGTGGCGATGGACGCGGCGGGGGGGGGGGGGTAGATGCGGCGGCGGATGCGAAGGAGGCGAAGGTAGAGGCGAAGGTAGAGGTGAAGGTAGAGGCGAAGGTAGAGGCGAAGGTAGAGGCGAAGGTAGAGGCGAAGGTAGCGGCGAAGGTGAAGGCGAACATAGGCGAATGTGGAGGCGAAAGTAGGGGCAAAGGTAGAAGCGGAGGCGAAGGCGAAGGGAAGGTGAAGGCGGAAGTGAAGGCGGAGGTGAAGGCAGAGGCAAACGAGAAGGCGGAAGTGAAGGCACACCTGGAGACGAATATGATGGCGAACGTAATGGCGAACATAAAGGCGAACGTGGAGGCAAACCTGGAGACGAACATCGTGGCGAATGTAAATGCAAACGTAAAGGCGAACGTGGAGGCGAACGACAAGATGAATAGGGTGGCGAACGTGGAGGCAAACGAGGAGGCGAACGTGGAGGCGAACGTGGAGGCGAGCTTAAAGGCGAACGTAAAGGCGAACGTAAAGGCGAACGTAAAGGCGAACGTAAAGGCGAATGTGGAGGCGAACGTGGAGGCTAACGTGGAAGTGAACGTAAAAGCGAACGTGGAGGCGAACGTGGAGGCGAACTTAAAGGCGAACGTAAAGGCGAACGTAAAGGCGAACGTAAAGGCGAACGTAAAGGCGAACGTCAAGGCGAATGTGGAAGCGAACGTGGAGGCTAACGTGGAAGTGAACGTAAAAGCGAACGTGAAGGCGAACGTGGAGGCAAAGGTAGAGGCAAAGGTATATGCGAACGGGTATGAGTATGTATGTGAAAGCGGAGGCAAAAGCGAAGGTGAAGGCGGAAGCGTATGTGGAAGCGAAGGTAGAGGTGAAGGTGGAGGCGGAGGTGGAAGCGGAAGTGGAGGCAGAGGTGGTGGAGGTGGTGGTAGTGGCGGTGGCGGCGGCAAGCGGCGCGTCGCGCCTCGCGGAACGGAATGATTCCTCAACGTATTTACGACCCGTTGGCCGCTTTGTAATAAACTTAAAAGCTCGTTCCCCTGTTGCCGGAGCAGCCGCGTCACCGCCGCCTCACAGCCTCCCTTCTGACTGCGCGGAACGAGCTGCGTGTTTTCTAATGTCTCATTGAGATAATTAAATGCGTTGCTCACTAAAAGGTGCATAAAAGTTTGAAGTGATTGTTTTGCGCCGTTGCTTACGGCTGGGTGGCGAGGGGTGCCCGTTTTTTCGCGGCTGCACAATTTTGTATAGTGTTCATTACAAGAGATACAAGTTGTGGAGGCTGTCGGAACTTGCTCGAGATGGATTTGTGCGTGATGAAATATATATTTTGTGCAGAATTTCAGAGTTTGAAACAATCTGAGAGGATGTACGGGGTGATATAATTTTTACAGTTACATAACATTCGTAAAATTAATATTGTTTTCTGGCAGCGCAGTAGAAAATTAATTGTTCTTATGTATGATATGAATTGGGCATAATTCTGACTACAGAGATAACGTCTAATTTTGTGGGTTGAGGGTAGAACCGTAAAGTTTATTTTCACTTCAAGCATACCTACATTATTTATTTGTATTTGTGTCGTTATGTTGCTGATATGTCATGTCATGTTTAACATCTGCTGTCATGTTTTAATATTTTTTAAATTAATCATTTTCAATTAATAATACATTTTGATTTTCTACAACTTGAAATTTGTTAAAATATTATCAAGAGTATCCGCACTTATTGCGTTTCATAAAGATATATAAAAGAATAAAAACATACGACTACAACATACATAATATATCTTTTTTCTAGCTTTGCATCACTTAAACGTTTCGCCTTAGCCCTTCTGCGACTAGAGATTTTTTCTAGATCGATGGGAGGTGGGCCATTTGAAGATGGGTGATGACCGCTTCTCTCGGCGCTGAGGATGTGGAATGAATCAGGAAAGCAAAGGAATGATCGCCCGTGGTCCTTGGCTCCTAGGGTGTTGAAGACAGGGAGCAAGGGTGTTGGTACGGCATTTGCCCGGAGGCAATTGTGTGCATCACCGAGGCTAGTTTATGACTCCTTTTGCAATGAAAATGTAACGTGTAAGACATAATTAAATATATCCTTTCATTGATACCATTCAGTATACAGCATTCAATACAATAGGTCAGTGTATCATTTTTAAAGCATATTAAACACAGTAAAACAGATATTATGACGTAGTACATATATTTAGAAAGTCTTAAAATAATAATAATAATAATAATAATAATAATAATAATAATAATAATAATAATAATATCATTTTTGTATTTTTTAATTTTTACATTACATTGTAAATTTAATTATTTAACCAACATATTTCAGAACAATACCAATACATCAGTTCAAACCATATTTAAAAATTAGTAATACATTTTACAAGAAACTTACTATCAAAACGCAGTAGGAACAAAAATAAAGAGGTAAATTATACAATTAATCACACTAATTCATTTTATCAATTCTTTTTTAAAATAATCAAAATAATCAATAACTAATAATCATCGGTAACGGAATAAATCGTAAGAATCGGGTCAAAAGAAAAAACATGTAGCGTAGCCACATAGTAAACTTCCTCTGCATCAATACGACTTGTCTTGTTGAGTAAACACATAAGAAACAAATATCTCATTTTCTGGGGTAAAGGAAACCATGGAAACCGCTGATAAGATCATTCGACTCCGACAGGAGCCATCAACGTTTGGCATTGGTAAACACTCCACGCAAACTTCCGATACTCGGCGGGTCACCTTCTAACCTGCAGTTCATTCAAGCTGGTTACATTTTCTGGAGTAAGATTGCCGCCACCTCCCAAGCTAAAAACATACATTAGGCTTACAGAACTAACGTCCTTAGTCCTTAGAATCACTATCAATCAATCAATCAAGCGAAACAGCAGGACAAGGAGTATGTGAGCACTCTGGGAGAGCGAGAGAACGAAAAGTTGGCCTCACCAGATTAACTGAGAGATTATTTAAAGTTTACGGCTATGACAACTATTTTGGGCCAGTAAATATAGTAGATGTTATACTCGACATATGTTGGTAATCCTTCCCTGCTGGAAGGTGAGATTCAGCTCCGACTTAAATGATGGGGTTGCGGAGATTTTCATCCTTAATGAATTTTTTTCAATATGAAACCACCCCAGCCAGAACAAGCTCTAAGCTCCTGACTGACCTCCGGGCAGCGTGATAGCAATGTGTTTAAGGGGGAGAAGATGGGACAAGAATGAGCAAGAAACAATGACGCGCGGTCAATGTTTGGGTTGATAGGGTACAGTTTCGACATTCTCTTGGTAAGGATCGGAAGATCGACGAAAAACCTAGAGATATGAGTAGCCACCCACTAGAATTATCATCCAGAAATAGATGGTTCGGAACCTACCTCAATAGCTAGTGTCAAAAATCTTCAAATCTGGGCTTGAACTCTAGAACGTACAGGCCAGGGTCGCTGCAACGGCCACGAATTTTGTCACTAGCCAGCTCAGCGGGTGGCTTTCTCAAAAGACTGTACTGACAAAAGCGGTTTGAGAAGAGCGTTTTTGTGACAAACGCAGTTAGAAATAAACGACTAGTGATAGCTAAATCTGTCTTTAGGTTTAGCATGTCTCTGTTATTTGATAAACAGGCTAGATAGAGGTATGAGTTTGATGAAGATCTGAGGATAATTGGTTAAATCTTTTCGCAGCCGGGAATCCTTGTGGATTAACGATTTCGTCAAATACTCACAGAGTCTCCCTGCTCCGTATAGGGACAACTTTCTAAGAAGACAGATGATGAAGCGAATTTGCCCGCACTTTCTACGCCTACACCTGGCGGCCTCTTGCATCGAGGCGCGGTCCTCTTTTTCTTTTGTTCTCCAAGTTCCGTAGCATTAAAGTAAATAAGATGAAAAATCCATAACGCAGCAACGGAACTTTACGCATTTCCTCCGTCTCCCACTTTCATCTACATAATGCCTTTTGGATTGGAAATCTATAGTTCAATGGAGATCGCTGCTCTTTGCTTACGTCTGCTGTCTTCTAACTCTTATAGAAATTTTCAGCAGAAATTTTTTTCCATAGTCTCCAGGATGAGACTTGTTGTTTTAAGAATTTTCGATTGGATATGATAATAAGAATCCCATCTCTTCTCACAAAAGAAACGAAATATCACCCAGGCCCGTCCGTGTAATTCCGAAGGTATAAGGCGAGGCAGGCTCATGTCAATACTGCTGCATATTCTATGTCTGCAAAAGAGAGCTCTCGTAAAATTACGTGTATAACAAGAAAGAATAGTAGAACTTTTTACTATAACGTGTTTCGTTTAACTCGGAGGATTACGCCTTTGAGAACTTCAAGAAGACCATCCTTTAGTACGAGACTCGAGAAAGAACTTTATTCACAACGGGAATATTAGGAGGTTTCAAACCGTACGTTTCGTGCGGAACAGTTCCAGCCAATTAGAGGGCTGGAAGGGGCGCCGGGAGGGAGTACCGCGACCACATCCCATCTCCACATGTCTGAGCGCCCGCCCATTCCCATACGCGCACGCAAATCTCATCCTCCCCTTCCCTCTCAACCCCTTGAGCTCGGAGGGTGGGGGCGGCAAAGGGTGAGATCTTCCTCATGAGGGATCTCAGGGGCTGGGCACCCCTTCAACACTCAGCGCCTTGCAGAGTATCACCCTCGTCATAATTCTGCTTGATCACCCCCGACTACATTTATAAAATGTTGGCAGCGCGAGAGGTAATCCCTGCGTTCTCCGCTAGGGCGCACGCCCGTCGCCCCCGCAAGCCGGAAAACCCAAGCGACCTCCCCCTTGTCCCCCCCCCCCGCTGAGCGCTTTGTCTCCGCGCCTTCTAAGCCTTAGCCAAATAAAGTATAAACCGCGTGCGTAGTGAGATTTAATGGAATTTCCACCGAAATCGCTCTTGAGAAGTTTTGTAAGTTAAATCTCCTTTATCCGCGATCCCGCGGGGCTTAGTGGCGGCCCTGGTCCCCAGGGCGCAGCACTGTCGCTCGCCCACAGCTCGAGCGTCATTTTGCTCAACGGCTCTCTGCTTGTTAGGCGGCGAACCGACCGCCGTCGTCGCGTAAAGAATGCCTTCACTTTGTTGCGCGCCTCCGCCGCCGCCGCCGCCGCCGCCGCCACCACCTCCGCCGCCGCCGCCTCCGCCGCCGCCGCCGTCGCCACCACCTCCGCCGCCGCCGCCTCCGCCGCCGCCTTCGCCGCCGCCTTCGCCGCCGCCTCCGCCGCCGCCTCCGCCGCCGCCTCCGCCTGCTCTCTGCCGCCTCCGCCGCCGCCGCCTCCGCCGCCGCCTCTCGCCGCCGCCGCTCTCGCCGCCGCCTCCGCCGCCGCCTCCGCCGCCGCCTCCGCCGCCGCCTCCGCCGCCGCCTCCGCCGCCGCCTCCCGCCGCCGCCGCCTCCGTCGCCGCCTCCGTCGCCGCCTCCGTCGCCGCCTCCGTCGCCGCCTCCGTCGCCGCCTCCGTCGCCGCCTCCGCCGACGCCTCCGCCACCGCCTCCGCCTCCGCCTCCGCCGCCTCCACCACGAAGACGTTTAGAGCGGCCGCTCCCCGCCAACGAGAGATTGGCCGGGCGGGGGCGGCGCGGGGACGGCGCGGGGAAGACGGCGCGGGGACGAAAAGGCGGCAGGCCCGCCGCCACCGCCGCCTGCTCCACGAAGACGTTTAGTGGTGGCCGCTCCCAGCCGCCGCCGAGAGCTTGGGCGTCGATCGATCAGTGTTTATATTTCGCCTCGAGACGGCGCGGCGCGGCGCGCTGGAGTCGCTTGGCGTGTCTGGAGGTCTAACCAAACTTCCAAACGTAATTCAAGGCACGTAACACATCAAGAAGTTCGTGCGGCACGAGTCGGCGTCGCCTCCAACCGGCTCCCACGCCGCCCCGACGCCACCCCCCGAGTGCCGCCCCCTCACCGTCACTGTACCGCCAACGCACCGCCCTCACCCTGCCTCCGCCAGACCCCGACCCCGAACCCGCCGACCCCGCACCGCCCTCACCCCGACCTCCCCCGCCTCCGACCTCAGACCCCGACCCCGACTCACCCCCCAGACCTCACCCGACCCCGACCTCGACCCGCCCGACCTCACCCCGACACTCCTACCCCTACCCTGGACCTCACCCCGACCTCACCCACCCCGACCTCACCCCGACCTCACCCCGACCTCACCCCGACCTCACCCCGACTCACCCCGGACCTCCCCGACCTCCCCGACCTCCCCGACCTCACTCCCGACCTCACCCCGACCTGACCCTTCACCTCCCGACCTCACCCCGACCTCACCCCGACCTCACCGACTGACTCACCCTGACTCACCCCCCCGACTCTCCCGACCCTCACCCCCCCGACCCCGCCTTGACCCGCCCCGACCCCGCCTCGACTCCGCGCCTCCCCGTCACGCCACCGTACCGCCGTCCACACCGTCCTGGAGGCATTACCGCAACGTACCGCACCGTCCCCGCATCACATTTGTGCCACCCCCACATCGAGTCGTCGCCGTCCTCCATCCTTCCGCGCTCAGCTCCATGCTACCCGACCGCCCCCGCGTCACTTCCTGCCCACCCCACCAACGCCGCCCCCACCCTCTTCCCCCGCCCCACCCGTTTCCTCGCGTTGCCTAGCACTCGCCATTCCCTCTTTTCCTCGTCTCCCACCCGCGTCCTGCCCCCGCGCCGCCGCCCCCTCAGCCCCCCCTTCAGCCACTCGACTGTGCAAGCGCACCGCAACGCGCAAAGTTTCCGCGGAATTCGCAAGAGGCGGGGAGGGGGTTCCAGGCTTTCGCTGGGCTGTCCATGAGGCGCCCGACAGCAGGTGTCGATGGACTGGCGCCTCTGTGTGGGGCCAACATGGCAGTCGCTGTATAGGCCACTTGTTTCATACGTGGAGTATGTGAGAGTTTCTCAAAGTATATAGATTCTTGTTTCTCACGTGTTTTGTTATTACGGTCTCGTCCCTTTTCATCCACTCTCTAATTTCCTCTTATTTATTTTCCATTCACCTGACTCATCAGCGCAGAGCAATAGAATTGACTGTTACACCTTACGCAATATTGTTATGTTTCTTAGTTTTCGTGTTGGTGGATGTGTCAGAGAGAGAGAGGGAAATGGAGAAAGAGAGGGGGGTAAATAATAAAATTTTGTATTAAAAAAATGTATAAGTTATTTATAATTGTTGCGCAAGCTTTTGCAGTGAAAGAAGTGAGTTCCAGGAAAAAGGTTTATCTCAAGTTTTTTATGTCGTGTACTCGCAAAATTAAAAAGAGAAATTAAACAAACATTTTCCTTTGCTTGAAAAATCTGTTTTTATCTTAAAATCATACCCTTAAATTATTTTCTCGACATTTCCCGCACACATGAAGTAAATAGTACAGCGAGTTTCTTAGTGTAATTTTTGTTTGTTACTTTTTCCAGTGAAATGGTATGATGTAAATTATGTCCTTAGTTTTTACTAACTAGTAGATACGTGGGAAGAATTATTCCAACTTTCCTGTAAGTTTTCGTTTGCGAGAAATTTAATATATATCGTGAAATAATTCGCTTGTCCTTCGATTTATCTAACATTTCTCTCTTTCATGACACATTTCGCTTTGTATTTTCTCATCTATTACATATTAGAAATGTACACACCTCTCTTATACACACTTGTGCCATATTTCATTAATAGTTTTATTTCTTGTTATCTACTTTTTTAGACTTAGATTCCTCTTTTTGATGGTTCCATTGTGTAAAATTGCCTCTATTCACCTTTCAAATGCCCAGAAGCTACATTTCTTTGCGACATTATTAATACACATTGTATTTTTTTAATACACTCTTATCTTTCTTCTGAATACTTGCTTGTTGTTGTTGTTGTTGTTGTTGTTCTTTCAATATTTAGTTCGTTATTTCGTTACATTCCCCTTAACTTCCCCCAAGGTTCCCTGCACAACAATTTCTTGTTAAGCCCAGAGGCGCTTTCAAACTATACATCACGAAGGTCACGACCTTTCCCAATAGATCTCAGAAGACAACTTTCACCTTTCTTTTAACTGGAAATCATCACAATATAACGAAATTCAAACCTTAATAAAATGACCTTAATAAATTATAATTATTCATTAAAATTCAAACCTTAATAAAGTTTTTACCAGTTAGCTAGAAAATAAATAACAAAATATTTACTATATTTTAGTCACAAATTTTAAAGGTAAATGTTCCTTTTAATATATAACACATTAAGATAAAAGAAAAAAGTTCCCCTAGATCGGTTTCTTGTTAGTCATAAGAGCAGTTGGTAAGATAATTGTATTCTTTTAACAGCAATATTTCGACGTTCGTCTCACAACTATTGTTATTGACTGTACTTTAGCCATAGACTAAAGAGGTACTTTATGGTTTAGCCAACGATGACAAACTTCTCACCTACCAATAGGTCGGATCTGCATAATTTTTACGCTTTTATTGTCCCCCCTCATCTTCATTCTTTTCTTTATTCTCCATTTCCCTTCTTGATCCCCACGTTCATTGCATTTACGTACACTTTCCTTCTTCTTTCCGCAATTTATCTCTCTTTCATTGTCTTCCTCCCCAAAGACTGAGATGGCCAAGCGACAACGGCCCTGCCCGCTACTGCTTCACTGAACGGAGGTTTCGAGTTTGAGTCCCAACGATGGAGTATTTTCGACGTTAAATAGACATAGTGTCCGTGGTGGAAATAACAAAACTTCGAAAACAAGCTTTTAAGTCAATTTTAAGCATATTTTGTCTAATAAACTCCTCCGATGTTCCGAATGGTTCAGACGCAATAAGCACTCAAAAGTTGGTTTGAAAAATTACTCTCTATGCTAAATTTGCAGTCCAGAAACGTTAACACTCCAGAAATATGTAAATTGTTTATTATTTAGTAAAGAATTGTATTTATTATTGTTTTCAAAGAAAACTTAATACAAAGACAAAAAAGCAATTGAATTGTATAAGAAGGGTGCTTTTTAATTTCTGTGTTAATTTTTCTTTATAAATGTCAATAATAAACAATTTACGGGTTTCTGGAATGTTTATGTTCTTCAATCAGAAATGTTTGCATAGAAACCTTTTGTCAAATTGAACATTTAGTGATTCTTATAGGGGTGAGCCATTCGAAATTACGAAAAAGTTTCTTACACAAATTATGCTTAAAATTTACTCGAGCGTAACTTTCATTCATCCCTCTCTGGTCATCCTGTATAGCTAGGTCGTATCAAGTGACTCTCCGAAGCTGTCTGAATTGGACTTTCAACAGACGGCAACCCTAAATGGTCATTTTCAGTAAATTATTCAAACAATGCCAGGTGAATACCGGAGCAATACGCCAAAAATACAAAACATGTTCCCTCTTTATTATTACCTTCTTCTTTCACAAACACCTATTTACTTACATGAAGTACTCTACCACACAATCTGGGAGACAAGTCGGGGCTTAGGGCTTTCTCTAGGGGAAGGGAGTCCTTCTGGAGAACACAGCTGGACTGGGAAAACCCTGCAAGCCGTCGTGTAGATCGAAGCCGGATTTTCCGCTTTAGCTGGGGAGAAAGCTCCATCTCCCGGCCCTTGATTGTCTGATTCATTCATTGTTAGTGATTTTGGATGCGTGAATTGTAAATTTCATCACTCCAGCTTGCTCCATATCCGGAGATGGCTGCTATCTTTTCCCGCAGGATGGCGAGATCCCGCACCGACCTACCGTGGTTTAACGGGATTTCCACAACCGGGTATCCCCTGCCAGCGGAGAACCACCTTAGCCGGGACAGGCTCCCGACCGGTCTCCCGGAATATGTGGTAGTGTAGTGCTCGTTAGTGTAAGTGCGTGTGTATGTGTGTAAGGGGAGAGGATAGGGCAAGGAAGAGGAAGGAAAGATTGCGCGCAGTCCGTAGCCCATTTGTTAGGGTACTGTTCCGGCATTTGCCTGGTATTGATCGGAGAAACCACGGAAAACTACCGATCAGAGCAGCCGATCGCTAGAATTCTCCTCCAGACACTTCCGGCCCTCACATGCTCTACAATACCGTTAGGTATTAATGGTCAAATTAGCTGACACCCCCGAACCCAATAAACATTCACTCATTTACTGATTCACACCCACTTCTTCCCTCACCTCTTTAACGTCCTCTTTCCTTTCACCGTCCCCACTTCCGGTCCCCCTACCATGTATCTCCTCCTCCACCATCGGGGCGCCGCCCGAGCCGGAACAAGCTCTAAGCTGCCGATCGGTCTGCCGGCAAGAGTGGGAGTGTAGTGTATGTTAGTGTAAGTGGGTATAAGTAAGAGGTGAGGATAGGACATTAAGAGTAAAATAATGATCCGTGCGGTCCATGGCCCGTTTGTTCGGATACTGGTCTATCATTTGCCTCGTGTTGATGGGAGAAACCACGAAAAACAACCGATCAGGGCAGCCGACTGCCAGAATTCTCCTTCAGACGGTCCTAAACGATATACATTAGTTAGTGTTATATTAGTACTAATGTACAAATTAGTTGACACCGAATACCCTACACATTCACCCATTTACTGATTCACACCCACTTCTTCCCTCCACTCTTTAACGTCCTCACTCCTTTCACCCTTCTCACTGCCGGTGCCCCCGCGTCTGAAAGCACAAGCACACCTGCCGTGCCGCTGGCAGCCACGGCAGCGCAGGCGTGGACTGCGCCGCCTCCGCGAGACGGATCCGGCCCCGCCCCTTCACGCCGCTCAAAACTCGCTAATTTTTCTCTCGCTTTATCTGCGATGCCGCGCGCGTTCGCTATTCATCAGAGCCTCCGCCGCGCGTCGGCGCATTTTAAACACCCGCCTGTTAATTGTAACTCGATTAGACGGCGCGCACTGCTCCTACTCTCTTCTCTCCCCGCCCCCCGCCCCCGCCCCTCCCGCGATATGCCCCCGCGCTAATTACCCACCCGGAAGTGGCTGCGAGAGCGCGCGCGCGCGCGCCGGCCGCCAGGGGCAGCACGGTCGCCGGGCGCGCTTCCGCCAGATTACTCGCTCGCGAGGAAAAAGGACGACGAGAAAGAAAGCGGGAGAGAAGCGCGGAGAGGGGGCGGGGCAAGGCGAGGCGAGCGGCATCAGCAAATCATAGACAGCGTAATTAAGTTTGGAGTGTAACAACATTTTTCCTCATTAGCGCAGAAGAGGTTGCGGAACATTCTTTGTAGGAATTTTTCAGAACTAATTAACTCGTCGCGTAATTCAGGGTGGGGTGGGGTGGGGCGGGGTGGGCGGGGCAGGGCGCCAAGCCGTGTCGAGTGCGAGACACGTGAGACCCTCAAGCGCTGCTGGCGCTACCTGTGAGGGCCCTGAGGGATTACGCCGCAATTTCCGGCGGCGGTGGCGGTGGAGGCGGCGGTGGTGACGGTTGCGGTGGTGGTGGCGGTGGAGGCGGTGGTGGTTATGGTGGCGTTGGTGATGGCGGGGGTGGCGACGGTGGTGACGGTGATATTGGTGGGGTTGATGGTGTCGGAGGCGGCGGTGGTGATGGTGGCGGCGGCGGTGGTGATGGTTCTGTCTGGGGCGGAAGCGTTGGCGGTGGAAGTGTCGAAGGCGTTGGTGGAGTCGAAGGCGTTTGTGGTGTCGGAGAATTCGGTGGCGGTGGTGGCGGCGGAGGCAGTGGCGGCGGAGACGGCGGTGGCAGTGGTGGCGGTGGTGGCGGTGGTGGCAGTGGTGGCATTGGTGACAGTGGTGGCAGTGGTGGCAGTGTTGGCGGTGGTGGCGGAGGCGGCGGCGGTGGCGTTGGTGGTGTTGGAGGATTCGGTGGTGGCGGTGGTGGCGGAGGCAGTGGCGGCGGAGGCGGCGGTGGCGGCTGTGACGACGGTGGTGGCGGTGATAGCGGCGGTGGCGGCTGTGATGGTGGCGGCGGCGTTGGTGGTGGCGGAGGCAGAAGTCGCGGCGGCGGAAGTTGCGGTGGCGGCGGCGGCGATGGTGCTGGCGGGGGCGCGGGCGGGGACGGCAGCAGCGGCGGAGGCGGCGTCTGCCCACCGGCCAAGCGCCGCTCGAGACGCCAGCGGTTGCGGTGGTTTCTCGAACGCCCATTGCCCCCCCCCCCCCCCGGGTGGTCACTGGCAGAGCAGGGCAGACACTGTACGACAGCGCAAGACAGTTTGTTCTCTATCTCTGTTAAAAAACGACACGGCAAAACCGCAAAAATTAAGCCACTTTTTAAAAAAGCAACAATAAATTAATGTCCAATTTCTCTTTTGTCAATTTTCTAAAAATTTAGGGAGGATTTTCTACATGTGAATGGAAATTTACGTCAGGGAAAAAGAATCTTTTTGAGACTCACAAAACGTTTTAGAAAATTAAAATCTCTGGAAACTTCCGTTTTTATTTTTATTTTAAGCGGCGGAGGCGGCGTCTGCCCACCGGCCAAGCGCCGCTCGAGACGCCAGCGGTTGCGGTGGTTTCTCGAACGCCCATTGCCCCCCCCCCCCCCCGGGTGGTCACTGGCAGAGCAGGGCAGACACTGTACGACAGCGCAAGACAGTTTGTTCTCTATCTCTGTTAAAAAACGACACGGCAAAACCGCAAAAATTAAGCCACTTTTTAAAAAAGCAACAATAAATTAATGTCCAATTTCTCTTTTGTCAATTTTCTAAAAATTTAGGGAGGATTTTCTACATGTGAATGGAAATTTACGTCAGGGAAAAAGAATCTTTTTGAGACTCACAAAACGTTTTAGAAAATTAAAATCTCTGGAAACTTCCGTTTTTATTTTTATTTTAAGTTTTTCCTTCGTCAATGGATCAAAATGAGGCACCTATTTGAATATTTGTAAATATTTCGAAAGACGAATTCATTGACCATAACTTCTTGCTCTCAAAATTACCTTCATATGGGATTCGTGGTATTGCCCTGGATTGGATATCCTAGTACCTTAAAAATTGATCTGAAAGAGTAAAATTCAATTCTTTGCCGATTGAGGATGGGGTCCCTCAGGGTTTTTTCTTAGGTTCTATCCATTTTCTTTTATTCATAAACGATATGCTTTCGTCAATTAATGCTAGAAGAACAGATCGGTTTGCTAAGAACAAAAAATGTTCTTTGCAAAAAATAAATAAATACTACGATATCAGAAGTTTCAAATTTATTTCGTAATAACAACTTAATAATTAACGAATTAAAAACTGTTTAAACGAATTTTTCGCATTTAAAAGTGGCAATCATTCAGAGTTTTCACTCATCAAAAGATGCGGACAATGTCAGCTTTGTAAATAACAATATATGGCATATAGTGAATTTCCCGTGTATACGAACAATTCAGAGCTCCCCATCACTAGTAAGAAATTGAAAGAGACATAAGTGTAGGTTTGTGTAGTGCATGTGCGCCAGTTACTTATGTTTTGTTTTACTTAAGGTCCGTTGGTAGACGAGACTTCTTTGTTTGGTGATTAAATATGCTTATCTAAGCTCCACAGTTAAACTATTTAAAGTAAAAATATGCTCTCTCTAAATACACAAGTTTGAGGAAAGACAGCTGTTGTTTAGAATTAACTGGTGAAGATAATGAATATGATAAAATTGCGCAGAGTAGAAAAAACCCAAGAACAAATTAAAAGATTGGAAGAAGTACTGTGAATCGCTTGAATTTGTGAAAAGTATCGAATTTTTGGGAAGGAAACGCTGCTTTAGAGGAATGTACAGGACCCTGTAGGAAAAAAATTTTCACGTGAAATTTCTGAAGATCATGATTCACTAAAATTACCAAATGATAAAAACAAATTGATAGTCATAGGTCTGGGGTTAGAAGCAAGCGCCTTTCCTTCTTAAGAAAAGTGAATTAGAATGTAACATAGATGTGCAGATAAAAAAGCATGAAGACAAGGAAATCGTCATCAATTCATTAAGATTAATCCGCTATTAAATTTGGAAGCAATATGAATTAGTACTCAAACAAAAGAGGATGTGCGAGAAGTCAAAAAAATGATTCAATTTAATTACATTTTGTGGCAGAGATCCAAAATATAAAACAATATGTATAAATATATTGTAACCTAACTGGGTTCTTTGGCTGTGGGATTGTTTGTCCAATAAAACACGTATATAAATTTCCCAAATTTAATTAAAAACGAAAAGTATGATGAACATGCGAATGAATAATTTTACAAAAATTATTAGAAGTTTTGATAGAGTTATTTCAGTTTACTATCCTAATTGAACCTATCACAAGCAAAAACCAAAAGAAACAATTAATTTGCTGCTGCAATAAGATGCCGTTATGGTGGCATCTACCCTCGCAGCTCCCTTCGTTATAGTCTTTCTTCACTTCGGCGGGGAAAAGAACTGACGGGAACCCCATTACGGGTCATTCGCAAAAGTCTTACTGTTGTTGGCGTGATGGCTTTCCTCCTGGGTGGCTGGGCGCCGGCGAAGCCTGCAGCGCAGCGGTCGGTGGTGGGAAGCGGGCGCACCGCTGCCGTCCCTCCCTCCTTCACCCAGGCCGGAGAATTTCGTTCGAGACACATTTCAGAAATATGAACTGGAAGTAGAAGTCTCAGTAATAGTTCGAAATGGAAGTGATAAGTGCGAAGTGCGAATTTGGAGCGTGATGTCCTTTTGGAGCCTTAAACGTGATAAAACGAAGCCTTCGATCCCCTCTTCTCATCCGCGTATCTCACCCTGATTGCTCAGAATCAGCTATCGAGGGCGGGGGCGGGGCGACACTCGAATAAATGGTGTTCTAGCTCGTGCCCCAAAAAATTGCCGTTGCATTTTCGGTGCAATGCGGAGAGGGATGTACACAGCAGCCTCAATATTTGAAATTATTCTTTGTGCAAAAGAACCGTTGGCCGACGCACATGTGTGCGTTACAAATTGCTGGCACCTGCAATTTCATGAACGGTTCGAACGATCGCTCTTTCACCCGGGTGACCGTGACAAATCGTCACACGAAGCATCGTGCTCCGTGCAAATGTAAAGAGTACTGCACTGCTAACTGCCCTGCTACACCACCCGCGGTAGCCGGTTGTGAGAGCTTTAATGGAGGAGACATTTTGTGGCATTGGGCCGGGCGGGTCCACCATAAAAAAACTAGGCTACTGTCTTTTGAATATTTCGCGGAGAGTGTGATGTTAAAATATTATCATAAAATATGTGTAACTGACATGTCCAATAAATTCACGATATATAAACGTTCCAATTTATCCCTAACTTGAATTACTGTCGCATCCACATTAGGACAATAACAGAACTGAACCAGTTGGCGTACCTGGAGTAGATGAGTTCGGGTAAAGGATGGTTCGATGGCGTACCTGGAGTAGATGAGTTCGAGTAGATGGGTTCGAGTTCCGTTAAGTAAAAAATTGAGATAATTTGACATAGGCAACCATGCATAGCAAGGTCCACCCGCAGCGCCTATTATTTAATAGTAAAATCAATACTTAGAAACAACGTATAGAGAAAAAATGAATACATCATTGAAAAGTGGAATAATTGAAGATTAATAATCTCACCAAAAAGTGAAAATCGATATTTTGAATTTTTTCGCTTTTGGAGTTCCCCTAACCTAATCAATAAGTATATCAAGTCGTTGTTCTTGTGCCTCTGGCCGGGAGGTCCTAGGTTCGAGTCCTGACGGTGGCAGAACTTTCGATACTGGCTTTTCAGCTAGGTCGAATTCAGTCACCGTCTGGAGGAGAATTCTAGCGGCCGGCTGCTCTCATCGTTAATTTTCCGTAGTTTCTCCGATCAAACCAGGCGAATGCTGGAGCAGTACCCAAACAAACGGGCCATGGACCGCGCGCGATGTTTCTTTCCTCTTCCTTGTCCTATCCTCACCCCTTACACACACACACTTACATTAACATGCACTACACTACTACACATGCCGGGAGACCGGTCGAAGACTTAGAACTTGTCCTGGCTAGGGCGATGCCCCGCTGGTGGGAGATGCCTGGTTTGGGAATCACCCCGTTAGCCGACGGAAGGTCGGCGCCGGATCTGGCCATCCAGCGGGGGAAGACCACCGCCACCTCCTGAGCGAAAACACGCACTAGACTTACGAGACTCATGA
Organism: Teleogryllus occipitalis; assembly: GCA_011170035.1. NCBI lineage: Eukaryota > Metazoa > Arthropoda > Insecta > Orthoptera > Gryllidae > Teleogryllus > Teleogryllus occipitalis. The sequence continues at coordinate 4,832 of BLKR01007056.1, read as the reverse complement.
CCTGAGTAGTTGACGCGCCCGGAATCACTAACAATAAATGAATCAATCAAAGTTGTCCTTGCATGAAGAGTGCTTCCAAAACGGCCGTGTGGGAGGGATGTGCGGGGAGCGCGTGCAGAGCGGACTTCGCTTGTCTTTCATCGCGCGGGCGCTGTGGTCAGCGCCGCCCGCCGTCAGAGTGCGGTGGCATCCGCGTCTATAAACCCGCGCGGCGCGGCCGAGTGCTGCTTGAAAGCGGACGCGAATGGTGCAGACGAAAGCCCTCGCACTGCGGTGGACGACGGGATGGCGAAGGTGATGGTGTGAGGAGTGTGATGGAGTCGTGGTGACGGTCATGTCGGAGGGGGCGGTGTGGTTGGTTGTAGTGGTGGGGTTAGTAGAGATGGTTGAGATGCTATGCTCGATAGACGCGGTGGAGATGGATGAGATGTAATGGAGATGGTGGAGGCGGTTGAGGTGGTGGAGGTAATGGGAGCGGTGTTCGGTGTGAGGGCGATGGAGGCTATGGAGGCAGTAGGGTTAGTGGTGGCTGCAAGGGCAGTAGAGGCTATGAAGGCGGTGGAGGTGGAGGACGTGGTGATGGCGATGGAGGCAGTCGGAGGGCAGTTGAGGTGGTGGTCGCGGTGGAGGCAGGGGGGCAGTGGGGGGAGGGGGGGTGGTAAGGACGGTGGAGGCAATGGTGGGCGTGGGGACGGTGCGTTGATTCAGCTGATGGAGGCGGTGAGGGTGGTGACGGCCGTGGTGACGCTGTAGGCAGTAGTGGTCGTGGTGGGGGTGGTGACGGTGAAAACGGTTGTGGTGTTGGGGGTGATAGTGCTTCTACTGCTGATGGCGGGGGCGGGGTGGGCTGTTGCAACATTAGTGGCGCTGGAGACGGTGGAAGAGGTGAGGGCCGTGGGGGTGAATTTTGTGGTGGTGGCAATGGTGACGGGGGTGACAAAGAGAGTGACTCCGAGAGAGGTAGCAGGAATGTAAGTAAGCTTGTAGGTTTGGGGTCGGTGCTGGTAGGGGGAGATGTTCGGGAGGCGGAGGGCGGCGAAGTGGCTGGCTTAATTAGCTCAAAACCAGTTTTTCCACTGTCACTGCATCGAATGATCACGAGGTCTTAAGGGTTGAGGACCGACAGTGGCTTTTTTTGACACAAGGTACTTAGGTACGTCGAATTCTGCGCTGTCTAGAGGAGATGTGTAGTGGCCGGCTGTTCGATAGTTTTTCGTGATAGCTCGGATCAAATCCAGAGGAATGACCGGAACGCCCTCATCTCCATACCCTAACAAACAGGCCAAGAACTGCGCTTGACCATTTCTTTCTCTTCCTTGCAGTATTCTCTCCTCCTGCACATATACCTGCACTAAAGTACCATTGGTGGCGGCGATGATGTAACGGTATCGGGCTGTTATAACCAGTACGCGGGTTCAAACCCGATCGAAACCGTGGATTTTTAAGGGCGAAAAAAATTCTTCGTACGCCATCCTTCGGGGGGGAGGAGTAAAGCCAGCTGTCCCGTGTTAGTAGATTTACTGCACGTAAAAGATCCTCAAGCCTAATTCAAATTTCCCTGTTTCGTCGCCAAAGTAATACCTTCTTTCTCACCTAGTAGGTGAAAGGAGCGTAACGAAATTTGCGTGGTCAGACAGAAGAGCAGGCCTCATGGCCTGAGTCTCGCCACGTAAAATGAGACAATCATTCATTCATAAATGCCGTGATACCAATCGCCCCAGCTGGAGCAAGATCTAATCTCTCGATTTGTGTTCCGATAATTGTATTGCATTCAAGTGTGTGTATGCATACATGTGTGTGTAGATAGAAGGACAAGAGAGAATACTAATGAGGAAAGAAAGAAAGCGCAGTCTGCGGCCAGTTTGTTCTGACATTCGTCTGTTATTGATTAGACAGATCATGAAAAACAAACGACAAAACAACCGGCCGTTAGAATTCTCCCGACAGCAGCTGAAGTCAAGCTCTCTAGCCAGTGTCTAAAAACTGCAACCGAAGGGACTTAAAGCCTAGGATCTCCCAATCACTGATGCTGCATGAGAAGCTGTATTGTCTAAGCACGAGAAGCTGCTGAGCCGGTGTTGTGCAAGGAAGGCTTGCAGAGAATGACGAAATTTGCCCGTCGCGCCGGCGTCGATACTGGCGCGGTGGAGAAGCTGGTAGGCAGGAAAGTCAATCCTCGCGCGGCGAGTGGTACGCCCTCTGACTGGGACAGGTGAATGAATGAATTCATAAATACATTCGTAAATAAATACATAAAATATAATACAATAAATTAAATAAATAAATTAACAAATGAATGCATAAATAAAAAATTAATAAATGAATACATAAATAAAAAATAAATCAATACATAAATAAATTAATTAATAAATGAATACATAAATAGCACTTCACAATTAGTAATAATTGAATTTGTTAAGATAGTTTGTTAGTAGAATTTGATTGGCAGAGGTAAATTATCATTAACGTGGTAGAGCAAGAAGGAGAAAGGGGAATATAGTTCCAAATATCTTGGTTTTCGGTTTATGAAGAGATGTTAAAAACGATCATCTCTGTAAATAAAAATATAGGTAAGTGTCTGCTTGTGTTAACCTCTCAAAACCTCATTGTCAAAAGTTGCACCTACATTCCTTGTTATCGCATCGATACATTTAATTCCAAAAGCTTTCACGAGCGCAGTAGTTTCAATAGTCACCGCAGCCTTCGCGAGCGTCGCTTGATTACAGTCCTCTTTTCACTTCGCCCTCTCTCCCCTCACTTCTCTCTGATGCCCCTTTGTCCCCCGCCATCGCCGCCCGCTGCACTACAATCTAGCTGCCTTCGTTCCGCAAGACCACAGCCCGTACCGCAACCGCTCGTGCTGCTGTTGCAATTCCTGCCCTCCCCCTCCCCCACGCTTCATCGCTTCGCACCGCCCCGCCCCTTCACGGCCTCCCCCCGCCCGCCCGCTTAATACGCACATCCCCTCCCTTTCTGCCTTGTTGCACTGCCCCACACACCTACGCTCCCTCATCCCCTTTCCGACCCACTTCCCTCCGCTGCATCCCATCCCATCCTGTTTTACTCACCTTTCGGAGACCCGTTACGCGACGCTATTACCTGCTTCACCTACCACTGCCCCACAATGTCACATTTTGCCCCCTTTGCTCCATCCCTTTCCTTGCTCCATTTTGACCTGCTCCTCTCCACCCTACTCCGCCTTTGCAGATCGCTACGCTCTGTTCTAACCTGCTTCGCCTACCACTATCCCAGTCTGCCACACTTCTCCTCTCTACGTCACCCAGCTCCTCCATGAACCCCACCCTGCCATCTCCGCTTCTCTCGGTCATCCCATCCCGCAGTCCATTCCCTCTCTGTCCTCAGCCCCGCTTGCCCCGCCCCATCCGCCTTCTCCGGCCTCTTTTGTTCCCACCCAGCACGCCCCGCCCCAATCTCCACCCCTCACCTGTCCCTCTGTCCACCAACTCACCTTCCCCGCCACTCTCTGTACATTCCATCCCGCTACCCCATCTTTCTCTGTCCCCCACCCCGCCTTCCCCGCCTCTCGCCCTGCCCTGCCCCGCAATTCCCCACACGCCTTCTCGACCCTCCTCGGTTCCCATCCAGCCTTCCATGTCACTCTTTGTTCCCCACCCACCTTCCCCGCCACTCTCTGCACATCCACCCCAACTTCTCCATCCATCTGTCCCATCCCGCCTTCTCTGACCCACCGTGTCACCCCCATTCTTCCCACCCATCCCACCTCACTCTCTCCTTCACCCCTCCTTCCCCACCCTTCTCTGTCCCCCCCAGCCCCTTTCCAATCCCTCTCTGACCCCCACACCGCCTTCACCCGTCCTCTGTCTTCCCCGCCCCTCTCTTCCCCCCCACCCCGCCTACTACTCTGCCGCTCATCACCTTCCCCTCCACCACTCCGCCTGCGGTGCGCGCGCTCAGTCTTTACTTTCGACCGCGCCATTCGGTGAATCAGAAATTTGCACTACCCTCGCCGTAACACGAGGCCGCTCTTCAAACTCGGTGCTCTAGGCTACAGCACTCCGCGCCGAATAAAACGACGCATTCGCCCACCCGCCGTTAGCCACGCCTCTCAAATTGGGCCGCCGAGGCGGCGGCCGCACACACCAAAGGCCGAACCACGCCCACTCACGCGGCGAGCACTTGAAACGGAAGGGAATTTGTTGGGACGCACCAAGCATTAACGCGTTCCCTGGTTTTCATCTCGTGATTACACAGTGATGAAAATGGCCGAGAGGGGATGATTTTGGTTGAAAAATTGCGGGAATAATATTGTATCACATTACTTTTGCAAACATGTGATATAACAGATGGAAATGTATTAATTCTATAAGAGTTTTCTGCGAACATTTGTTAACTCTAAAAGTCAATCGTTCTCTAGAATCTAGGGTAATTCTGCTTGTGGCGTTAGTGAGCGGTGGAATGACACTTGTTAAGTAAAGATTAACATTTTGTGATAACATTTTGAGATAACATCTTGCACTATGCTCTTATGGAGAAAATTCATTTGGATCCCGTGTGTTTCACTTACTAAATTGCAAATATTTTTCTCGAAAATAATTTAAGAATGTTTGTAAAAATCAAGCGACTCATGAACTTTTATTACTTTTTCTCTTTATTACAGTATAGGGAGGAAAAGTATTTTAATCACTTCAACGATATCTCAAACGTTTGGACATATACGTGTTATTCCAGTCAATTGGTGCTCGTAAGGGCTCGATCCAGAAAACCATTCCTGAAGTTTTTGTTGGAGAAAATTGCAAGGAAAAACTTCAAATTTTGCTGTTTTCGGTCTTTCACTTACATCTTCAAAATGT
>BLKR01007055.1:21202-44750 GCA_011170035.1 Teleogryllus occipitalis | reverse complement strand
ATTACATACAAATCAGAATTACAACGAATCAAATGTATACCTCCTCCAAAACATCTAGAATAATAAAGCAGTTAAAAGAAAGAATATCGGCAGAGTTCTCATTTCATTACCAATAAGACGCTTTAACTATTAAGTAGAAGAGAAATGTCGTACTTACTCCATTGTTTAATGTGGTCTTAAGACTGGGGTACTTCCCAAAAGAATGTAAAACTGCAATAATTAAGTAATGAGTTAATTATGTTATTCCGGAAGATTCGGGTTTCATTCGCGGCTGGGACAGTCAATTCTTTGAACAGTCAAAATTATTTGAAATACACTTTTGCTTAGTGACTATGGGATCGCAACGGTAGTTGACAATTGCGAAACTGGAAACATATTCCGACGTAACTGGCGAATCATACGACTGTAATGAGGAGGCAAAATTTAAAGGGTGATCGTCACGGAGGTTTCCCATTCTTTTTTAAAAAAATACGTATTTAATATTATCTCAAAGAGATCCCAATTTGTTCATTAAATATTTAGCTCAAATTGTGTAAAGTTCGCTTAATAAAATGGAAGACGTCGAATTTTCATTTAAATTTCCTTGAGTTTCGATCAATTGTGAAAGATCGTTTTTCACACACTTTTTCACATTTAACATTAAAGCTAGAGATTTTTTATAAGTGGAAAATATCATGAAGATAATTCGTGGACGATAAAAACTGGACCTTCAAACCATATCACGTATACTTGTTCAGAAATATTAGTAATTTTCGTTAAATTTCGAGTTGACATGTGGAATATCAAAGGAATACTGTGACCAGCTTAGGTGGCTCAGGTCATCAATTGATGTCACTGAACTGGAAATGCTAGGGTTTGATTCCCGACGACGGTGGACTGTGTTCGATGCCCATCCCGAATAAAAAATGTTTGTTTGTTGTTCTTTAATAGTTTTATAAAAATAGAGCACAGTGAATTTAATTCCTTAAAGCTCTTTTCATTTAAACTTTTGAAATTAAAAAAAAATATTTTGTAACTCTGGTTCTCGGTTTATTTCGGCGTGTTTCAACTGATGGCCCAAATTGTAGTAGGTCAGACGTTGCCATATTATAATACAAAGCAAACGCTGCTAATTGTACGAAAACGTATGTGCTATAATATAACAATTAGGTTCAGCCGGGAACCTTACAAGCAAGATAGTGCTTTACTATTGACATTTTTATCCTTCTGATTGTAATGAGCAAGACAGACAAAGAATTCCGGAGGCGGCGTGGGCAGGCGTTGGGGGCGAGGGCGGGTGCGCGGGCAGGGACCTCCGCCTGCAGCGGGCGATGTTTGGGGCCGCGCGGCGGGTGCGGCGATCTGTATTCACGGCGCTCATTCCGCCGTCGGAACGAACGCTGTAAAAAGCCTGTAATGGGCTGCAGTACAAGAGCGAAGCGCGTGCTCAGCGGAGGTGCGGCCCGGACGGCGGGGCGGCGAGGGCCGGTGCGGAGGCGGGGAGCGAGGGGCGGGGGAGTGGGGGAACGGGGGGAGCGGGATGGGGAGCGGGGCCGAAGAGTGGGGTGCTGCGCTGGGTGCAGAGGGAGGCGGCCCAGAAACGTCCGGGAGGAAAGCGCGGCTAGCTGGAGGCGGGGAATGGAGAAAAGGGTGGAAAGGGGAAAGGGGTGGGGGATGGAGAGCGGGGAAGAGGCGAGTGGAGGGAGCAGCGCCTGCAGCGTCGGAGCCTGTGTGATGGAGACCCAGGGATCGCGGGACGACGTGCGAGGGCTGGACGCCGGGTTGGAAGCAGATTTCAGCCATATTGTCTAGCCCCGCCTCCCTCAATCTGAATATCTGTAGTCTTTTCACATAATCACAAAATGTTTTACTCCTTGTGATAGGCGAGTGTAATTCAATGTACTCGTATACCAACACCAAATGTACTCTGTTCCTTTGATCCAAATTAGCATCGTGAATGGAACGCATTGCTTTTTTGTTTTTTAAAGTATTTGGAAAAGTGGGTTTATCGTTGTTCTTTAGTACTTTGATGCTCATAATAACTTTCACATTGATTGAAACAAACTGTAACAGTGATATGTGTACCTTGGTTAGTGATATTAACGTGCCTCTCCGCTTACAAGTTATACTTATGTAATATAAATCACGTAATTTCTCAAAAAAAAAAAAAAACGTAGACATGTTTTCCCTAAAAACATGATTCATCAGACGATTAGAGGACAGAAGTATCTAGGAATAACGGTGAGTTTATGATCTTACATTTTGCTGAATATTACCCACAGTGTTAAAGTTTTTGCAGAGTACATAAAACATAGATACATAAAAACGAAAGCATTTTATAACTGTATGTATATATGTATTTGGTGTTGTTGGGTCGGTAGTCCGAATTCGCCGGCCAGCTACCAGTGTCCCCCATGCCTGGGCCTAGTTAAATTCCTATGCTTGAGGGGAAGAGCGTAACGAGGCGAACATGACGTATTCTCTTCACCGTAACTAGCAATATCTACATGCTTGAGCTTTTCTTCGACACACAGTACAGAAGTACAGAAACTGGGACGGTTTTAAAGGAAAGCTGCAACTCTATTTTTGCCTCGACTGGGAATCGAACCAGTAACCACAGCACGGGATGGTAGTTCGCTGCCCTTGAGCCATCCCAGAGGCATAATTTATAATTACTTTACTTAAATAAACAACTGAGTTACAAATAGTTTAGGACACACTTAAAGTTTATGAACGTCGACAAAATATTTTCGTATGTTAGGGTAGTGAACCTACCTTAACATACGAAACTTTGAATAGAAAAAGAGACTGAATACGTGAAAATTCTTCACTAATGAAATTTACATAAGATAATGAGATGAATACTTATTAAATATACAAAGTTAGTAACAGGCACAATTTCAACAATGAAATCGTAAATTGTTAATGAGTTTAAAAGCTATGAAATGTAGAAGATAAGTTCAAAAGTAAAGTAAATCTTGATTACAAACGTAAGACTTGAATGTCAAAAAAATCTTATTGAACACATGCGTGAAAAATATCACTTCCGTATTATTTCCAGCCACGCTTGACTGAGTTCAAAATAGTTAGTGAATTTACAACAATCTGTATTATTTTGTTGTGATGCTTATCACCAAGTAAGCAATGAGTGAGCTACATCCGAAATTTGGCTGTTAGAGGGATTTGTAGAACAACTAAAATTTCAAGAGGGATTCGAAGTTACTGTTCAAATGCTTCTGCTGTGGAAATTTTGAGGGCTCGTGGGCGAAATTTCGAAGGGATCGCCCAGAGAATTGAGCACGAGCGCCGACGGGGAGAGGCGAAAGCGAACATTTGTGTTCAGCAAACTCAACATTCCTTAGAGCGCCAACAAACCGGGCAATCTACACCAACAAGCCGGGCAATCTGTGCCGACACACGAGCCACCAGCTAAAAGCGGCAGAGGTCAGTGATACAATAACAAGTAAAAGAAAATATATTTTCTTGGATTTCCGGTTTTTTCCTTGGGTTTCTTGGGATTTTTTGTGTTTTAGGCCAGGAATTCAAATACATGAAATTGCTTTTTGAAGCCGTTTCGGTCCTTCATACAGCCTTCTTCATAACTTCATTTTATATACAAATAAAAGTATCCAAAGTTTTTTATGACAATCATTTATTTCAACAATTGCACAACGTTTCGTAACGAAACGTTCGAGTTACGAAACGTTGTGCAATTGTTGAAATAAATGATTGTCATAAAAACCTTTGGATACTTTTATTTGTAAACATATATTGACAATAAAGAAGAAATATTGATTCATTTTATATAATAACATTTTTATTAAACTATCTTGCTCTTATGGAGACATTATTATACATATGCTCACCATCGTATATTGCAACGTTGAATACTGCTAGCGTAACTAAAACGTAATTATTGAAATGTAGGGAAACAGTTACTAGATATACTCGTATTAGATAAATTGTTTTAGTACCTGATATAAACTGAAGAAATCGTTTAGCAATATCAAGACAAGACGGCAAGAGAAATTAAGCTTGAATAAATGAAAATGAAAATGAATCCTGCCATCTTAAATTTGAACAATTTGTCAATTCGTGCCGTAGTATACTTTGAAAACACTTCTATACAATATCAATACACAGAAATCCACATACTTTAAAAAATAAAGTTATTGTTTTAGGCATTAATATTTGGTAATACAGTATCGGTATTCACAATGAGTGACGTTGGGAGATTAAATCATACTCGAATAATGTTTGTCCTCTATAGGAATAAAGATAATCAGCTAAGAATTTAAAACTACCAAAACCCTTTCAAAGGAACCTCCAAAAGCAAATCGTTTCTTAATTTATGTAGTTCAGGTAGCCAATATTTTATTTTATTATCATGTATTCATCGTGCATCAGCCTTTCCTTGTTTGAAATACCCCAATATAACTGTATCCGTTTTAGTCCCACATAATTTCGACTTCAATTAGTACACGACGGATAAGTTGGCCGCCAGTCTGCGAATCCTAATTGTGGCAATCATGTAATGCGAGGGCGAAGGGACAACGGTGTGCTTAGATCGCTGGACCGTCGGGCGCGCGTTTATCCTGGCCGCTCGAATCCCAGGCCGGAGGGACGGGGCCGGAGGATGGGGCAGGGGGCTTTGAGCTAGGGATCGGGGAGGACCCAGGGGAGGGGCGGGAGGAGTAGGACAGGGGGAGGGGGAGAGCCGATGGCCAGCCTGGGCCGCGCGGTGCAACGGAGCGGCAGCGGCAGTGTGAGCGGGGCCGCGACGGGCAGCCAGCGGCTCCTCATCAGCCCGTTCAACCAGGCGCTCATCTGCAGCGGGGGCCCCACTTCGCCTCCGTCTCTTTCCCGCTCTCCGCCCTCCCCCTCCCCCCCGCACCCTCGCCCCGCTCCCTCGCTCCTCGCCTGCATTCGGGCTCTCCTGTGCACTCGTGTCTCGACGCAGCCCCTGCCCCTGGACTAGTCTTCCAATACCCTCCCCTGGCGCACTCGTATTGCCAGTCTGGAGGAGAATTCTAGCCATCTACGGCTCTGATCGGTAGTTTTCCATACTTTCACCCAACAATACTAAACGAATGCCACAGCAGAATTTTAACAAACAGGCCACGGACCGCACGCGAACTTTCCTTCCTCATGTTTGTTCTCTCCTCTCCCTAATTTACCTTACGTGTACTTCACTACCACTACATGGCAGGAGACTAGACGGGTGCTTAGAGCGAATCCGTTGGGAAAGATACTTGCGGAGCAAAAATCCGCAAGCCGATGCGCAGGTCAGCACCGGATCTCACGTTGCAAAAGGGGAGAAACATCGCGCCCTTGCGGTATATAACATTCACTAAACTCACGTGACTACGAGTATGACTATTGTCGTTGTTGCGCTTACGGAAACACTCACTCCTTTACTCACATTGCCAGGATGTGGTATTACTTATACGACCTTACCCCTTACTCACACGACCGTACAGTGATGTGGTATTATTTGCAGTCCATTAAACCCGGGTGTCGTATTATTCCATTTATGCAAACATCTAGATTGAATATTGAAAATATAATTAATATGATTGATATCAATTACATTTTCAATTTCACATTTACGTTCAATTTATAGAATATTACGATACTTTGGAACCTTCTACTTCAAACTGACCAAGGGATTTTTTTCGAACAAAGGTAACAAAAAAGTTAATATAAATTGTAAGTAATTACGAAAGACTATAAAAGATACATCAGGGAGTCATACCAAAAATATCCACGTATGCCATATATTTTTATTGCGCTGTCTTGCTCTCGGATCTTAGCTACATATAAATTATATACACAACAGAGCAACGTACTAGGTGACTCCATCTTACTAGTCGGATACATCCGTTTATGATGTTCATAATTAACCCTTTTCTAAATGTTTGGCTGTACTATACATGATTAATTTCCATTTTAGTGTTTTGTACTTTCTCGTATACGTTAGTATATAAAGTGTGATTTTCAAAATATCTGTCCGTCCGTCTGTGAACCCCACTGGCGCCTAAATTATACGTATTATTTTTTCCAAAATGAATAATTCCCGGACGATCTGGACCGGCTGGAAGCACTATGATTTTTCAAAGAATTCTTTGAATTTTGAAGATTCTCTACATAAAGCCCCTGAGACATTTTCAAAATTTTCTAAACAATTGCTCCAATTTCTTCTTGAAATTTCTTGTAAGATAGAGTAAGATACATATTTATAATATAAAGATGGCATAGGCCCGATTGCACCTCTTAACTGTTAACTTTCAAAAATTACAAAATTTGAATTTTAATCGGCGTCTTCCTACAACTACAATATTGAAGACAGCGATTTTTCTTCTCATGAAATTTGTTCTCCACAGTTATCTCGTTAATTAATGTGACGTTCATTGTTTTGAAAGTAGTAAAAGTTTTCGCGTAATGACACATTAGTAGTATTACCAATATTAAAAGCATGATTTTCTCAAAAACGCGTCCATATTCTCTCTTTAAACGGTTTCTTTGGATAGTACTAAATGCACTAATAACGCAACATCAACGAAATTTTGATGTACTTATTTTTATTCCAAAAAAATACAATTATTTTTAAATATATATGACGTCGTTAATATTTACGGGACTTTTAACCTTTAATGCATTTGTGGGTACAAGGGCTTTAAATGATTTTTTCTTTCTGCTATTCCTAATTTTTCCGAAAAAACAAAAATGTTCTGTGAAAATGAGATCAATACTGCGCATTTTCAGAAACGCTCAAACGCCTTTTTCTCGAAAACGGTTCCATTTTTAAAATTTTTTTTAGACGGTTAGTAATAAATGCAGTAAATAATATGACATAAATTTTACTTTGATGTATTCATTAGCTATTTTAAAAATGACACAAAAGTTTTTTTTAATATCTTGCACATCGTTCATATTCACAGTACCGGCATTTCTTGTACACTTGTGTGTACGACTGCTTCAAATAGTTTCTGATGAATGTTCTCGAAAATTCGAAAGTTTTAGGAGAAAATGAACTTCAATATACGCTTTCTTACAAACGCTTAAAAAACATTTTCTTGAAAATGGATCAATTTTTCAATGAAAAGTTGCATATAGGGCCAGATTTGACCGTTCTATAATATTCTTAAAGTAATATTTCAATTATACTATTAGACATCGAAAAAATGTGAAAACGCAAAAAAACCATCGGGGCGCTAATAGTTAGCAGTGGAGATAGTGGGGCAAAACAAAAAAGATAGCCCAGAAATTCGGGAGATAAAACTAAAACGAGAAAGTCTGTGGTATTCTATAGCACCAATGGTCTTATTTATTACAGGTTAATTTATTGCAGAAAATTTAAGTATTTCCTGTTTTTAAAAAAATTCCTAATTTAAGAAGGCTGAATAACGGTTTCAAGAAAAGGGTCTGAACCAGTAAACCTACGAATTCGTGAGTTTTTAACTTCATTTTATTTCTAATCATCATAACTGTAGACCAGATATTGGGCAAAATACATATTTCTTTTATTGTTGGAAATATTAAAATGTCGAATGACTTTCATACCAAACTACTGTGGGTGGGTAGAGCCAAGATGAATGCCATTTTCTGGTTATTCAATTCTTGGTTGTTACTTTCTTTTACTGCCCAAATAACTTTTTAATCTACCAACGTAATAAATATATAAATAAAAACTTTCAAATCGGGAGAGGTAGCTCAGTGCATCAACGGATGTCACTGCAGTGCCTCGGACCGAGAGGTCCTACGATCAAGTCCCGATGGCCGCAGAATTTTCGATACTAGCTGCATAGCTACGTTGAATTCAGTCACTATCCGGAGGAGAATTCTAGTGGATGGCTGTTCTGATCGGTAGTTTTCCGTGATTTCTCCGATTAATACCAGGCGAATGCTAGATTAGTACCCTAAAAAAACAGGCCACGGACCGCGCGCGATCTTTCGTTCCTCTCCCTTGTCCCACCCTCACCCCTTACACACACACACACTTACATTAACATGCATTACACTCTCACACATGCCGGGAAACCGTGCGGGGGCATAGAGCTTTTCCCGGTTGGGGCGAGGCCCCGCTGTTGAGACATATCTGGTTGGAGAAATCCCTGTTAACCTATGTTAGGTTGGCGCCAAATCTCGCCATCCGACGGGGAAAGTTAAACACCTCCTCCCAATGCAAAACATGCACTACGCATACGGGACCAATGACCTCAATATTTGATGTCCCCGGAATCACTAATAACCAACCAACCAATAACTTTCAAAGTTGTACACCTGCTGAGACTGCACGATTCGTAATGCAGGAACGGATTCAGATTTTAGGTGTTCACAAGAAGTAAAACCTGGCGCTGAAAGGCAACACAATAAGTGACTTAAATCAAATTAGTGACTCATCCTTGTGACCTAAATCCTTGACAAGTAATGGACTTAGTTTAAAAACCATGCAGATTATTTGATGTTCCATGAATTCATGCAATTTTAACTTCAAACCTCTTGATCATAAATATGAAACTTCTAAACCATTATCTGAAGAATTGCTGCTTCATTCAATGTTCAATCCAAATGTAGAAACGCACAAGTTGAGACGTCACGACAATAAAAAAATACGGAACAATTACTTTACGCACACACTGTATTCAATAAAATCAAATCTTGTAGAATAAAAATATGAATCATGTCGATAGGCTTGTTTTCGATTTTAATTATAAAACGTGCTTGTGAAAAGAGTATAGTGAACCCGAAACATTTCTCCTAAAATATAAAACTCCCCTCGTTGAAACGTCAAAACTCCGAGGACTATTAAATTTTGGTGAGTTATGTTGAATGAGAGGTCTAAAAAGAGAAAAACGAGATAATAATTATAAAATCAATAATAATCATTATTATTGAATTTCACCTACAAAAATTATCAATAACATTTCTAATTATCTATATGAATTTATAACTTTTTACATTTTCGTTACGGAATGGAGAGAAAGTTATGTAATTCTGCGCACGAAAATGACGAATTTTCGGCAGAAAAACTTGATAGGACCCTGGTAACGAAAAAGTGGACAACTCCAGTTGCCGAAACCGTTCAGTCGATTTTCTCCGAAATTGATATTCCCCAATCGATCTGGCTAATGTCGCGATCCCTTGATTTTGAAATCGATATTTTAATTTTGGGGGTACTTGACATGAAGCAACTGGGACTTTTCCAAATTTTGAAAAATATGGGTTCATCGTTTTTGATCAAATTTTTTGTCGGATAATGTGAAGGAGTTTAAGAGAATGGTGCTGGATTCCTTTTCGTTCAAAACGCTGATTTTTGGAAAAGTGCAAAGATTCAAAATTCTTTCGGCGAATTCCTACAAGTACAATTATGAACACAGAGATTTTTCCTTAATGAAATTTGTTTCTTAAAAATAGATTTTGGAATAAAGTCGTATACAATTGTTCGAAAATTTGAGTACTTTGCACGTAATTTTGCATGAAAATTACAGCCAAGAAAGTACGTGCTCTTTAGCACCTCTAGTTTAGAATTAAAATTTTAGTTACTTTTCAGTCACTAAATAGTTCTTTTTTGCCTTTTTCACCACAAACACAATACTTAATACTAATACCTACAAATAGCACTAGTCATCTGCCGATGGGACTGGGACATTCTCGAAATTGTCCGTGATTTCTCGGAATTTTCCATTTTTCCAGCGTCTCATTTTAATATTGCTCTACATTCATTCATCATTTTATGATCGTCATCGCACATCAATCAATGTGCCTCATCCATCTCATTGTAGACCGAAAGATGTTGGTGTAAGAAATCATACTAATATAGTGGTGAAGTGTCAATATGATCATGGTTTATTACGATAGTATTGATTCCGACATATTCCAACATAAAATTAAGACTATTTAGAATTATGAGATTTTAACTTCTCTCGAAGGTTTTTAAAGTTGTCAATGTCAATTCAATTTCACTCGCGGTTACACCTTGAGGGGATAAAGCCTGTGTGGGAAGAACCTGCTGCCCTGGGTTGAAAGCAACAACCTGAGCGGAACCGAGCCAGTGTGGGTGGTCGAACACTACCTCCATACATCTCGTGTACTCGGCCGGCCGCCCCCACCCCGCTCAGCCGCACTGCCACGCCGTGCCTGCGGGGCCTTCCCCGCGGTCACGCCGCTCCAACATTTTTCAGCCGCGCAAAAAGGGGAGCGCATCACGGCTGCAAAATTGTATAATGCTTTCAGCGGCCGTATTAAAGGCGTTAATGCACTACATACTTTCAAAAGTGAGGTAAGAGCTTCATCGCTTGCTTCATCGCTTTTTGCATCGCATCATGTACTGAAGATTTTCAGAGGCAAAATACGTATAGAGTGTTAAAGTCAATGGTAAATGGGAAAAATTTGTAAAAGTATACATACATACATACATTTATTTGAACTAAATTGAGTATGACCCGGTGGCAGTTAATTAATAATATTTACTTCAACAATAATAATAATAATAATAATAATAATAATAATAATAATAATAATAATAACAATAATAATAATAGAATACAATATAAAATGAGGATGCAATAAATCATAATATCCCTAATATTAAGTATTACAACAATTATTTGTACTCTATAATGCTATACAACATATGATGTACACAATGATCAGATGTTGGTGACACTAACAATCAATTCAAGCTACATGGATATTGGCTAAAATAAGATTTTAAAAAAGGCATTGATCGCGTTCACTACAATTCACTGCACTACCGTACACTGTTTTGCTTTGAAGTACACTGACCAGCACTTCACAGCACTTCACCTCACTTCACCGCACTTCACCGCACTTCACCGCACTTCACCGCACTTCACCGCACTTCACCGCACTTCACCGCACTTCACCGCACTTCACCGCACTTCACCGCACTTCACCGCACTTCACCGCACTTCACCGCACTTCACCGCAATTCACCGCAATTCACCGCAATTCACCGCAATTCACCGCAATTCACCGCAATTCACCGCAATTCACCACAATTCACCGCAATTCACAACATGTCACAGCACTTAGCTACTCATTTAACATCTATTATTGTCAGCTTGTTCTAACTAATTTCTAAAACTTTGCACACTTAAAGGAAAGACTTTGAAAGTTGCTGCGGGTAACCTTTTCCAATGTCTAATCGCTTAGTTACAAAATGAAAAATTCCCAAGATCTAAATTCTGTTTCCTGGTTCGAATTTTACGGGTGTGATCGCTTCGGCCAAAGTTTCCTTTTTTTAGTCTAAGTTGAATTTCCATCCAAGCTGGTTGACCTACGTACGATTTATAAAGTTCAAAAACCCTCGCCCTTGTTCTTCTCATTTCTTGAGGTTCTCGTGACTTTTTTTATTGCGTTAACTTATAATACGTAAACTTATTCGCTTTCCTCTGTATTTTATCTACATTTTCCCGGTACCTTCTCTAAGGATGCTCACACGCCACTCCGTATTTTATGTAAAAGCGAACCAGTGAAAGATACGCTAATTCTTTGGCGTTTGTAGAACTTTTCTTCAGAATTCGCATTACGAAATGCAAGGATGCCTTTTTCTCACTGATTTGTACACTTCTCCTACCCTAATTTACTGTATAGATGAATGCCTAAATAATTACACGATAACAGTCTGAAAATGATAAACTCACCTAAACGATAGTCTGGTTTCTCATAATTTCGTCCCCGCCCGAACGTTATTATTTTGCTTTTTGATTCGTTAATTCCCATGTCATTTGTTTCCTAAAACACCTCACTGTGGAACCCCTGAAGTAACAATACTCATAGTCGAAAACTGAATTCCAATTCGAACTTTTTGTGTCCTGTCCCTGTGAAATTCGATTATCCTCTTCACAACTCTAGCATCAACTCCTGAGGTTAATAATTTCCTAGTCAGTAGATAATGCGGTACTACGTCGAATGCTTTCACAAAGTCAATTACGACAGCACCTACCCTCCCATCCGCCTCAACTTCGTCAACTAGATCTTTGAAAAAGGGAGATAATTTGGCTCTCGCACGAATATTCACTCCGAAAACCCATGCTCTCAAGTTCGCTTTTTCCCATTCGCGGTGAATGTACCCGACTATTAAATGTTCCATTATTTTGCATACTACAGATGTGAGAGATACTGGTCTATAATTGAATACTGTAGTTTTACCACCATTTTTTAAAATTGGAACAACTACAGCTATTATCCAGTCGTCTGGTAAACTTGTGTTATTAATAGAAACATTAAATAACGTTAACAAAAAGGGCAATACTGCCTCATCACCAAGTTTAATAAAATCTGTCGAGATGGCGTCTGACGATAAACAGAGATGTAGCTTTCCATCACAATCGCTTCCGTTTCTATAGCTGTGGGACGAAAGAAAAGCTCAGTCAGGGTCATGTCAAGCTCGCACAACCACCATAGCACAATCACATCATACCAAATGGAATATTTAGTACTCATTTATTTCTAATTGATTACCCCAAAATTAAATTTATTACTCCTCCCGTTTCTGAAATAAAGGTGGTTGTGCTAGCTTGACAGTCAAGCTAGCACAACCAAATTAAAAAAATGAGCACTATCGATGAAAACTAATACGAATGTTTAGAGCATATTTATTACTAATTTATTACTCTAAAATTAAATTTATTACCCGGTTTACGAAAACAAATTGTCAAACACAATTAGTTATGCAACCCGCACGACATTCGCGAATATTTGTGAAGAGTACCAACGACCTCAAAAAACTAAAGCCTATTACAAAAATACATATACAATCAATATTACACATTCAGTTCTAATTTTTAACACCTACAAACAAATATTGAAAGTGAAAACGCATTTAAGAAATATTGTATAAACTGAATCATAATGGTCAAAACATGCAAGAGATTCAAATTCCAAAATAGAGAGAACCAACGAGCACAATCGCATAAAACCAAACACATCTTTTAACACATGTATCACACTATTACTCAACACTGAACAGAAATTTATTACTCCTGTTGTTTACGAAATAAATAATTTTATAGAACGACATACTTATCCAACAACGCACGATATACATGAAGTAATTTATAGAGTATAGTACGCCACAAATAAATAAAACCTATTCAGTTCTAAAATACGATATTTACCTATAATGTTTTACACCTGGGAACAAATTATGAACGTGAAAACACATTTAAGAAATATTGTATAAACTGAATCCTGGGGGCCAAAACAAGGAAGACATTCAAATTCGAAATTCGAGAACGTTTAGTAATCACAACGTAAATTACCTTTTTTAAATTGAATTCATTATATTGGTTGTTAGATATCTTGGAACATATTTTGATGAATCTCTGGCACATTCTTTGAGCATGCGCACGGCCATGTCCTGTAGCCAGAGCCTCCTAAGCGCCATGGCGTGTGGCAGGAAACTCTATGCTAGGTCAGCACAGTATTTTGCACTTTCACTAACGTCGGGAGCTACTCGAGTACAAATCCAGCAACCTAGAAATAGCCCTGACAAATTAGACCAAAAATGGCGATCGAAGGAAAGAAATCCCGTTGTTTTGAAACTTAGCAAGATTGTTTGTTGGTACCTACTGCATAACGTACTACAAATCTGGAATGTAGAGGGTGAGCCGGGGGCGGGACAGTTGTTTGAAGATTTTTTTCGATGTTTTTTGCATATCCTTCCATCAATCCCACAAAAAATTATGTTCTATTCAAAATTAAAGAGGATAAAATTTCCTACAAAGAAGTTCCTGTAAGATTTTGTTGTAAAATGAACCATTTTAGTGCTATAGGCTTGTAAAGTTCCTGTTTTAGTCTACAAGGTTCTAGTTATCTCTGTTATATTAATGTTATGGTAAGTTCAATCCATGGAAGTAATTCGTTTTTTGTTCAAAACATATCGACAGTATATATTAGAATATTTTGCGCAAAAAAGGAATATTCTACATTTTTACAAATCTTTTTGTTTATTGACTTGTGAGTATCCATGGTCATAGGGTACGAGATTACCTCGAGTACGAAGACTCATTATCCATAATTTATTTGATGAGGATTGAGTACAAACATTTGTTGAATAATTATGTACACTGCAAAATAAAAATTACAGAAAACAATATAAGGTAATCCAATAACTAGTGATTTGGGAGAAGCACCAATATTCCTAAAATCACTAACGGCTTCGACAGTTTTGCAATGAGTTATGTTGTTTTCCTTGTGACTACCTCGGATAATCAGGTAATTTATATTGTTTTATATAATTTGTATGTTAACAGGGTACACAATTCTTTACCAAATAGTTGTACTCGATCCTTATCAAATAAACTATGGATTATCAGCTTTCTTACCTGAGGTAATTTTGGACCCCAATGACCACGGGTGCTCGCAAGTTAATATACAAAATACGATTTGTAAAGGTGTCAAATGTTCCTCTTTCTTGCGCAAAATATGCAAATACATACTATTGCTAAATATTGGACAAAAATAAGATTATTTCCTGGAACAGAACTTATCAAAACATCATTTTTATAAGAAAGATAACAATGACATTGTTGTAAAAAATCAAGAACTTTTCAAACCTATAGCACCTAAATGTATGGGACATAATTTTCTGTGGGATGGGTAGTTAGGGACATATATGCTAAAAACGTCAATAAAGCTCCTTCAAACGGCCACCCTGCCCTCGGCTCATCCCCCACACTTCAGGATCTTTAGTATGTTATAAAGTAAATACCAACAATCATGCCGAGTTTCAAAATTCCGGGATTTTTTCACTCGATTTGTCAAATTTCACTGGGCCAGAAGGATGGGGATGAGAGTGCGCAATTCGAACGCATTCTAGGAGTGGGGAACACCAATCAGAATGCGCAATTCGAACCGTAGCGAGTAAATTGAAATAGCAATCGGCGAGAACATGACGGAGTGTAAAATACAGTTCAAGTAATAGTGCTTTTTGTATTATATTGGAAATGTTTTTAGTCGATGTATGACAATGAGAAATATGAATCTAAACTAAATTAGACATACATATTTAATATGGACACCAAGTATTATAATTTCTTGTAGGGCTTATTATGAAATTCACTTTGCTACAATGCTATTGCAGATTTAGTGTGGTGCTAAACACAAAATTGTAGTATTGAATTTTTTGTTTAACGATGGCAGTATTAAACTGTCTTTTCCATTAACTACGTTTAATTGAAAAAGAGGGATATAGCAAATCTAAAAACTCTTATCCTTAAAAAACCATTATTGCTTTGTGCTCTAATTACTGTAAAAAGTGTATAATAGATTTATAATACCAAATCAACGAACACTATTTATTCTTAATATTTTGCGACATCGTATAAAAAATTAAGCGCTTTGGATTAAACACAAGACCCATCATAATCTCATGATTGGCCTAACATACCGTCATGATTGACTTAACATAATCTCATTCAGATTCATAATGGGGAAAATGATCACAATATATTTTTACAAACATTAATTGCCTTCTTGTCATGCCTCATTGTCAAACATTAGTTGCCTTCTTGAAATTGCCTATATTTCATTTTTATGACAATCGTGATGTGAGAGATCGCTTTCCTAATTTCCTTGGTTTTTCTATATTTTGGAGAAAAGAATATTACCGGTAAAAATTAATTATTAAATTTTTAATTTTTGTTAATTACAATTAAATATTTTTTTAAAAGGACACTGCTTGAAAATATTGTTTAAGAGCCCCAATGAGAATAAACTAAAAAAATAAGGAAAATATGTCGTTACAGAGCAGTGTACAGACGAACATAAACAGCGAATGTTGGCCAATGTAGCTAGAAATATGGGACATTACCCATTTAAATACGAGTAAGTGGGCAAATAATTCCACAGTATGGATCATCGGATTACCGCCCGAGTATTGAATCTATGCGCCGCGATGACTCCTAAGTGCATATGGCAGGATGTTCCCTACAACTTTCGGCGCTCTCGTAAACAGATGTCCTTGAGAGGCTCTTCAACACAGAATGCCCGCGGAAGCAAGCATTGGGCAGGCTTGCTCTAAGCTCTGGCGAACGGTTGCATCAGAGTGGGAGGACTGCCTGGGACGTGCGGGAACGCGACAGGGCAGGAAGGGAGCGGGCGATCAGCAGCTAGCCGTTAGAATTCTTTTCCAGTGGCTGAATACGACATAACGATCAAGCTAATATAGAAAATCCGCCTCGGGACTCGAACCCTAGGACTTCCGGCCAGAGACTGCAGGAGCGGGCGGGGGGCTGGGTGGGAGTGGAGGGTAGGACAGGCAGGGCGAACGGTGTGAGTGGGTCGAGGTGGGCGGAGAGTGCGGGGTTATTTAAAAGAAGATTGTGATACATCCACATGTAACGGTGGTTAATCACCTACTTTTTAATATTATTTTGCATATCGACACGCGATTAACTCGCCATCAGACACAGACTGATATTCTCAAGAAAAGTAGTTCTTGAAGTTCAGATACGCCACACAACTGAAGCATATTTTCAACTTTTTAAGGGAGAGTGTGTTTATAAAATAGATAGGGATCAAATCAGTTTCTCTAAAGGGAGGGAAAATATATATTTATGTGTCAACATAATTTGTCAAGATCCTTCTCCCTGCTCCACAGGAAAAATTGAACCTTCCCAAAAGAAAATCCTAGCTACTGGTCTGATTCTTTCTCACATTTCTACATTAGGTGACATTACTAATGCTGGTCGCCTGGTGTTCCGCATTCTTTGGAGATCTACATGCTGTTTTATATTTCCACAGAATGCACAATTTGAAATAAAACTGTACAAAATTAAATCACCAATGGCGGCTAATCACATAAAAAACTTAGTAATACTACTTCGGTATAAGATAACATTGACCTGCAAATTTAAACTTTACGATCATTGCAGAATGTTTAAATAGTGATCTTTTATATTTGTCATGTTTTATATTTTGTTCGGAACTGAAGTCAGTTTTTTCTCTTTTACATCAGGTTTTCTTGGAAAACCAAAATGAAAATCCGAGAAATATGAGACACGCGCATATGCAAGTTTGCAATTAATTTATTTTCGTATGCAAGGAATGCTTCTTTCTTGTTATTTTTACTCATCTAAACACTACTATATTGCATACTTATTACCATAAGATAGAAATATATAATGCATTACCTATACTGATTTGAAGAACATCACAGCACGATATGGACCAAACGCCTCATAATGTATTAATAATGGTAAGCCCACGATTTAAATTTTATAACGTCTTAACTTAGTTTAAGAAACTTCTTTGTTTTGGTTTTCGCTTATGAGATCTAGTTGGACCTTCTCTCTTTAATAACCAACAATAATCTGTAAGCATGTTTTTGTTCCATTTCCCTTGATATCTGCTCTTCAATTCCTTTAGATCCTGGTGGAATCTTTCTCCTTGCTCTTTGCTCAGCATTCCTAGATTCTCCGGGAAATAGTTTAGATTTCAATGTAGCATGTAAACTTTTAAGCTCCTTTTCAGTCTTAATCTTCGAAAGAAACAAGCATTCTATCCACCATTTGTTTGTCGTCTGAATCCTTTCTGTTTCCAAGAAAGGTTTTGACCACACCTTGGAATAATTTCCATGCTGATCGTTCTGCAGTGCACATAACATCTTAAAATTAGCCTCAGAAAGAAGCTTCTTGATATCTAGACCTGTGAAAATATCCTCTTTGAATTTCGCATTACTGACGCCAGGGAATCAATGACACGGGAACTGAAAGCATTCACCTTCATTGTTTAGAGCTTTAATGAGTTGCTTCATAAGGCCAAGTTTGATATGAATTGGAGGTATGACGGGATTGTCAACAAGAGCTTTAATGTTTTTCGAGCCAACAATCCACTGCCATTCTTTACATTTCATTCTCCTAGCCATTCGTTTTTATTTCAGTGGTGTAACCTTGCTCGGCTGTCCCACTCACCCAGAAAGCAGGGGTACTTTGTGTAACCTGCGTGTAAAACCTAACAGAATACTAATGACTTTAGAACCACTTTCCTCTTGTGTTCCTAGTTCTTCAGTTTTCGCAATATCATATCACAATTTCCATGTTTTCTCGCATAAAAATAGAAGCAATGAGAATGAATGATAGTATGTTTTCATTATTTTTTTATAATGTATTGAAGCACGTATTTCAAATTACGCATGGAAGCATCGATAAAGTCTCCGTTGTATATGGTCGTACTGTGGTAATCCTAGTTTCAGCATAGCCTCCAGGATGGTGTTGCAATAACCAAAGTTTCTTCTTCAGAAAAGAAGTGTATAAAGTCTTGTTCGCAATATCTGTACCAACAGTTCGTCGTTCCAGGTGCCAACATGTTCCTTTCGCGAAATGTAGACCCGAGTGTCTCGGCAGATTCCTTTGCAAGTCCAAGATCTCGAAAAAAGTCATTTAATGCACTTTACTTGAAAAGTTTAGGTTCCTTTTCAAAATCTTCAATCGAGAAATCACAGTCAGAGGTAGAATCGGCCATTTCTGCATCACGTTTAGGTTCAGAGGGCCAGTCTTGTAAATTTTTCGGACGCTGTGGGGCTGGTGCATCAGAACCACGAGGAAACGGGTACAATTGCTAGTAAAATAGTGTCTGGATGCACAATCCTTTTGTTCTTGTTGTTAAATCCCTTCACTTTCACAGAACAGAAGTAACAGTCAGTACTGTGGTCTATATGTTGTCGTCACATCATTGGAATTTCGAATGGTAACGCTCTACTCTCACCGTTCATTAATTGTCGTAACTACCCTCTCTACACGTTCTAGAAGCCCTATGTGGTGCCCACGGCGTCTCCCAGTTCGATACCAGAAAGCATAGTAGGCCTTTCTCATGAACTCGGTTATTTTGCACTGCTGTCTTATCGGACGAAACTTCCACACACATAGCAGAATGTATCTGGTCTGTTCTAGCAGCTACGACGTATCATGTTGATATAATTTCGATAAAAATATATTTTTTTGAAATACGTTGTAAACACTGTATGTTACTAATTTAGGACACTTATGAAGACAAACGTCTCTTTTCACAAGCAGGCGAAACACAACTCACTAGCGGACATGCAACAACAAAATGTCACTACTCTGCAAAGCTTGCTTCATTGTGCCTTGCCGGCTCTAGACTTAGCGGACTATACTGCTGCATCGAATTAATATACTAATCTGCAAATCTTAATTAAAACAACTCCTGTATCAACTTAAAAAGTGTATTAATGTCTGGATGCAATAAAAAACCAATATAAGATTTTTAAGAAAACGTGACTTGATGTGGGAAAAATAACGCCGGTTCATGATTCAGGGTGCAAAAGTAATCCTAGAAAGCAATACAAGAAGGCGGCAATGAAGCCATCGCAGGCCAGTGTAATTTACTTCTTATTCAAAGTTCAAATACGCAATGTGGAACAAAATACATACCTTGTTTACAAAAGCTAACTGGAACAATGATTGTCGTAGGTACAAGAAAATATAACTTGAGGTAATTTACAATGAAACTTAAAACACTAGAATTAAAAATTTGTTAACTTAATATATATTTTCAACATTTTTATATTTTCTTGTCAAGTGCAAGGCAAGAAATTTCTAATCGATTTTCATATAGTGAGTATGGAATTGTTTTTCTGGGGTGTAGATTCAACTACTAAACTACTAAAACTTTTAAGCCTTTCAATCCGCGCCACTTTACCGTATACCCTTCTCTCTCACATCTGGTTTGGCAGGAAAATATCAACTTTACGCCAAGCATTTGCGCTCTAAAATCCAGAATATTGCCAGGAGCTTGTACTGATTATAAACAGGGGACCGGGTCAGAATATGCATGTTAATGCACATGCGTATTGAACAATCAACAATACAACTTAGCACGAATTATCTATTCTATATACTATAATTGTCAGATATAATAATCTCAAAATTAAATATTAATCATAAAATATTTTACATACTCATCCATTTTACACAACATTGTACGAACTCATATGCACGCGGCACTAGAGTTTCCCTTCAACGCACCTAAATAAATAAACACATTTACAACTTCCTCAAGAAAAACAAAACATGAATATCACCATGTATGTTGTGCAACAATTATTAGAGGTCACTTTGAATGGATGACAATACGAACATTCAAAAATGTTTATCAGGCCATCCAAAATTAGCAAATTGAATCGACTCGTGTGCATGTTAGCGCAATTCTGAAAAATTAGTCAAACCGCTACTTATTTGGTCAAAATTATAATCAACAAATTTATTTTGTGATTACGACTGATAGGGAATCCAATACTGGAATTCACTAAGAGGGATTACAAAAATGGTCACTAAGGGGTTCATATTTGGCATGAAAAATTGTGATGTCCTTGACGTGAAAGTCAACAATGATATGGTTGATTTTACTGGGTTAGTTAATTTGTGAATCATCATTGCTATATGACATAACATTTCAATTAAAGTGGTGATACAACACCACATACTCTCGCATTATTTTTAACTATAGCAATTTTCGAAAATTCAGAGTGTTAAACGACAATTATTCGTTATTGTTTAAGCGTCCTTTCTTCTACCCGTGGAAAAAAATTAAACCGGTTTTGGGAAAATGTTTCTTTGGTTTCTAAAACTGCATTGGCTTCAAGCGGAAATTACTCGAAACCTGCTCGTTTCATTTCAAAATATTGTAAATGAGTAGATTTCATTTAAAACAATCTCTATCTTCAATTTTGTACTTTTGCTTTGTTAAGTTTTTGTAACTCTCGAAAATAGAGTTCGCCGAAAATGCGACCTGGAACAATTTTTTTTACCTTACTTTGATACATACGAAGAGAATGTAATGAACAGAAGTGGATCCGTATTTCAGAATATAATTGTTTAAAAATTGCCTATAATTCACCAAAATTACTCATCTTTTCGAAAAATTGTACAAGAGCATGTTTCAAAATCAGCCTTTGAACAACAGATTTGAAGTCTATCTTTAATACTGTAGGGAGACGCCAAAAAATTTGTTGAACATTTCCAATTTTCGAAAATTCAGGATCAGGGATTTCAACGAAAATGAGACCGGCGCCATTCTTTTAAGCTTCTTTTACGCTATCGAAGGACAAAGTTAAATAAAAAAATTGGAGCCTTTTTTGAGAATTGATGATTGAGAACAGTATACAACATACCACACTCAGTGAATTTGTTCCATAATCTACTGTAAAACTTATGCTTTACTCCGCGATTTTACAAAATATATTAATGTCATTTAATAATAAATTTATATTCTCCGTACATTCAGAAAGTGAAAGAGAAAGTTTGAGACGTAATAATAAACAACCCATAATCAACGATATAGATCAAGTGAATCATGATTTAGAAGGAGAGAACAATAATAACTGATTTGATCGTATCTCATAGAAGCATTCTCGGAAATTCAGCAGTTGATAACGCTGCTAGAGAAGCTACTCATGTACCATTTCTCGAAGACACTGTACCTCGCACTAACTTTTACTTTTATTTATTATACTTATTTTACGTCAAAAACAGTTGAAAGCTGTGTGGCACGTGTTGCAGGGAGATGTGCATTCTTTGCACGTTTTCTTAATTCTGTGATCCCTACTCTAACCCAAATAGAAGTTGAATTCTGAATGGAAGTTGAATTCTGAAAGAAATGAGCGTTTTTCGCAAGAATGAAAAGAAACCTCGTTCCGGTGAAATAAGAACTATTTGAAAAGGCAAACCAGCTACAGATTTGGGTTCTCTCTCTCATCGTAACCTTTGTGACGCGATGCTCCCTGCCATATTTTCTGCCGCGACAACGTGGAGAATGATAATTTGAATAACTATATTTCCCACTTATATATGCATATATATATATATATATATATATATATATATATATATATATATATATATATATATATATATATAACGTAAATATATATATAATTAAACAGTTTATGTATATATATATATATATATATATATATTTTGTAACACACCCACCTACTACCTTCCAGCCGGTGGCGATAAAGCGTGAAACAATGAATGCTCGTGAAGCGAGCTTTGAATTCTCAGGAAGCAGGATCTTTCGGGTATGAGAAAGGTCTGAACCCTTGACACAATGAATTAGGTAAAATTCTGGTAAAATGAGCATATATTCAGTGAGTAAACAAATTACACAGTGGCACAAATATACAATAAAGTATGCACTTTGCGTAGATGGTCACTGCAAAGAAAACAGAAACAACAAAAAGAAAAGAACACAACCACAAAAAAATGTATAGGCGTCACCTCGACTGCCTGAATACTTCAATAAGTACTATTTACAATTCTTGTGCTTCTACCTCTTTCTGAATTATTTCGTATACCTCATTTAACTTTTGTTATTCTTAAGTTTTCTCCGTGCACGGCCCTTCAAGTGATTCTCTACAATTATTCTATCATAGACTGTTCACAGGTGTCAGCCTTAAGCTGCACATTTATTACAATGCTGTGAACTCAAACACAAAATAAACGTGACACACACGTTACTTAAATCGTACCTTTTACAAATTATAGCAACTAACTATCCCTGATATAATACAATGAAAGCGTGACTTTCAAACAAGATCACTTTTACACTACATGAAATATCATATTCACTCTAGAAAAGTTGTACAAGGTATGGCATTCAAACGAATTTACTGGTGCGTACAGCGAATGAAATCTAAACTGCCGCTCATACGTTCGGAATGTTTCTCCCAGTAATTATTTGGAACTTTCACCTATTTTAGGACGCTTCGCCTGGTATTTAAAGCTACACGATTTCCCAACAAATTGCCGCATAGAAGTTGCGAGTTCTTTACCTCGACATCGCCTTCCCGCTCGCCATCAGTTAACCTTGGTGTTTCGGTCGCTCGCCGTCCTCGCCGCGTCGCTTGACTGGTTTGATGTTCCACGGTTACACCACTTCCTTCTCCCGATTCTCCGGATTCCACTACTCGTCCAAATTCCAAACCTTTCTCTCGATCTCTCCGGATTCCACCATCCACGTAATTGGTCCAAGTCCTTCTCGCCTACGCTTGAGTCTTCACTGGAGTCGTCCTTCTGCGTGCCGCGTACCCGTCGTTCGCGCTTCCAGCTTCGAATAACTAGCGTTATTGAATTGAATGCTTCTAGCACTCGGCCGACATACCACACTTTGAGCGTGCGTGGTCGTGGCGTACAAAATTAAATGCTGGATTTCGTTTAGAGTCCTTCTGCGCGAATTTATTTCAATTATGAAACTTTTTCAGATTTAAGCAATCACATCGCTTGCTTTCTCGCGTAATGTTAGTGCTAACACTGTACATGCACTTCACTTCTGAATTCTATCACACTTATTAACGCGTTTCTCAAATCAGTTTTAACTAAGCAAGTTAAAATATACTCCTGCTCTAACCAGTGACTATCGCCGAAGAATTAGGTTGAGTCGCCGTCGCTGTCGAAATCGAAAGAGAGTCCTCCCGAAGCGCGTCGCGGTATTTATGTGACTCCGCCTGGGGAAATTTCTGGAGGGGTGAATTTTCTCCTCCTTCGCGCCCTCTCAAGAAAAACATTATCCGTAACTTCGG
>BLKR01007055.1:0-21102 GCA_011170035.1 Teleogryllus occipitalis | reverse complement strand
ACTTTTGCTTTGTTAAGTTTTTGTAACTCTCGAAAATAGAGTTCGCCGAAAATGCGACCTGGAACAATTTTTTTTACCTTACTTTGATACATACGAAGAGAATGTAATGAACAGAAGTGGATCCGTATTTCAGAATATAATTGTTTAAAAATTGCCTATAATTCACCAAAATTACTCATCTTTTCGAAAAATTGTACAAGAGCATGTTTCAAAATCAGCCTTTGAACAACAGATTTGAAGTCTATCTTTAATACTGTAGGGAGACGCCAAAAAATTTGTTGAACATTTCCAATTTTCGAAAATTCAGGATCAGGGATTTCAACGAAAATGAGACCGGCGCCATTCTTTTAAGCTTCTTTTACGCTATCGAAGGACAAAGTTAAATAAAAAAATTGGAGCCTTTTTTGAGAATTGATGATTGAGAACAGTATACAACATACCACACTCAGTGAATTTGTTCCATAATCTACTGTAAAACTTATGCTTTACTCCGCGATTTTACAAAATATATTAATGTCATTTAATAATAAATTTATATTCTCCGTACATTCAGAAAGTGAAAGAGAAAGTTTGAGACGTAATAATAAACAACCCATAATCAACGATATAGATCAAGTGAATCATGATTTAGAAGGAGAGAACAATAATAACTGATTTGATCGTATCTCATAGAAGCATTCTCGGAAATTCAGCAGTTGATAACGCTGCTAGAGAAGCTACTCATGTACCATTTCTCGAAGACACTGTACCTCGCACTAACTTTTACTTTTATTTATTATACTTATTTTACGTCAAAAACAGTTGAAAGCTGTGTGGCACGTGTTGCAGGGAGATGTGCATTCTTTGCACGTTTTCTTAATTCTGTGATCCCTACTCTAACCCAAATAGAAGTTGAATTCTGAATGGAAGTTGAATTCTGAAAGAAATGAGCGTTTTTCGCAAGAATGAAAAGAAACCTCGTTCCGGTGAAATAAGAACTATTTGAAAAGGCAAACCAGCTACAGATTTGGGTTCTCTCTCTCATCGTAACCTTTGTGACGCGATGCTCCCTGCCATATTTTCTGCCGCGACAACGTGGAGAATGATAATTCTCGTGGCTTATGGTGGCGTTACGGGTTATATATATATATATATATATATATATATATATATATATATATATATATATATGGGAGAGAGAGAATATATAGAAGACGTGCACAGATAATGAAGTTACATTATTCATTCAATTCGTTTTTGTAATCTAAAAGTCTGGAAGCTAGAAGAAGTATTTCCTCAGAATATTATGTCATATCAGGCGGGAATAAACATTCGCGAAATATACACAAAGAGCAGTATGAAGGCTGATTGAATTTGATAGAATTCTGAACGTTTTTGTATAGTGTTCATAACGAATTTTCCTTGGATTTACAAATGGCTCTTCGATCTCTAGAATAGTTTAAAAACAAATTTTACAAAAACACAGTAAAAGCATACAAAAAAAATACGAAGTTAGTTTATTGGAAATATGGTAGTATATGTTTCACATGTTGCACACAAACATTGGGAACATTTTTGGCCGATAGTTTAGCGTCCATGACGGGTTTTGCTGAGGAATAATGATGTTCATTCCGACGCTTGAAAATAATGTTTACATTTTCAATAAATGAAGCTTACTTGCACTAACTGTTTTGGGGTATTTCGTTAGAGAAACTATTCGTGGGTCATTGTTGCACAAGAATATCAAAGTCTGTTCAGTAATTTAGCATAGCGTTGAGTACAATATACAATATTTATGAACATCAAAATTTGTTAATTTTCATAAAAGTGTAAAATATTTTACAATTTTTTTAGATGTAATGGTGGAAATCAAAAAATCAGAAATAAAATAGTTCCTTAGAGTTAAACATAACTCTTTAGTGTTGTGTCGACTTGTTGCATAGCCAAAACTAGTTTTCCTTACAAAACAAGTTCTCCTTTCGGCCAACGGCTATCGATTTCGATTAACCCATTTGTTACAATAAATCAACTTATTATTTACCATTAAATCGAACAAGCACAAAAATCAACATTACTGTAGGGCAGTAGACTAATGCCTGATTGTGTTTTGTTTGTTAGAAACACGCTTGTTTAAGAGTACTTTAGTGGATTTATGAAACTCAAACCCCGTTGGTTTTTATGATAAAATGATTTTGGATTTTACAGGGGTAATCTCGGAATGAAAAACATAAAAAAATAATATTCTTTAGTATGTAGTAGTTATTTTTATTTTTGTAATGACTTTTGCTCACAGACATTAAATTTCATTTCTTACCAGACATTTTCTCCTTTGGATTAGCAATGCTCCCTGCCTGGTAGGAGAATTCGTTTTATTTTATTTTTTACCCACAAATAAAAAAGTACAAAAATCAAGATTAAGGCAGTCTATTAGAGGAATGTTTTGTTGCGATTACTACTCACGTAAAATACTTATTTTTGAGTGGGTTAGGACTTATACGGATTTATGTAACTTGAAATGTGATGATTGTGTGATTATTGTCTAGTGTGATGGTATTGGATTTTTTTGGTGGACAATGTCAGATATGAAAGAATGAAAAAAACGATCTAAAATTGAAAAATACTATATATACTTTAGAGTAATATATTGATGTAAATGTTAGGCAAAGAAAATAATTTTACTAGATAGTTTTGCATGCACGGCGTGTTTCCTCAGGAACTGGGAATATGCGGGCGCGCGACTCCGAAAATTCCAATTTTCGAAAAAACGATAGAAGTAAAATATTACTTTTCGAACATTTGGAAAGCACAAAAATAGCGTAATATTCTGGTTGGAAAGAAAATGATTTTTGCCGAAGTGGCTTTGCCTGATAAGCGTTAAGCCACTGAATCCACCTGCTATTGAAAAATCTGTTTTAGGATTTTTTTTTATTTGACAAGTACAGAAATATCACACATTTTGGTTTTAAAGAAAATTGATTTTGTTGGATTGGTTTTGCCAGTTTATCGGATGTGGTTATGGAGGTCGGAGGCTGTGGCTTCCTGCAGCGGGGTGACTGGAGTATCCGAGGATCAGTTGGTCGCGAATAGACGTTACCGAGAATTCGGCCGTTGCTGCGGGACGCACGCTGGGCGGTGAAGGGTTGCAAGCTCTCAGTCTGTGACAAAGTGACAATTGATGGTCGTGGAAATTGCATTTCTAAACAACTTCAGACATTTGAATAAAGATGCTACATGAATGTCTGAATGCACGAATGTCGTCGACACCACAGTAGTGTGTGCATATCTGACGTAGAAGGTAACCAGGTAGCCCATTATTAAAGGATAGGAGATCTGTTCTTTCTTCTACAGTGGCGTTTTATTCACATGAATGAGTTAAACACCATATCTTCCAAAGACTTTTTTTGAAATTCAGATTACAATCAACATTTGTTAGTACTTTTTAAAAAAAGTTCACAAGTACCTTTACAACTATTAAAATAGCATGTACACATTCATATTGATTAAGCACAAAGAACAGCTAACAATATTGACCTAAAATATGACTTTTAAATATTTTTGAATGAGAGGTAGAGCAGCAGTAGTAGTACTAACGTGGCATCTGCAGAGCAGAATCAAATTCGAAAATGGTGTCGGAGGAAATCTACGTTTCCGAAGATTTAAGACTCCCCTAACGGTTTGTGAATTAGAGCATAAGTTCAACCACATCTCATTATGACTTGAATTCTTCAATCTGGCGAATTTTTTTTGGGAGATATACGTAAAGTTGAATCAGTTATACACCTCCTTTCTTACACAATTTTCGTCGCACCAGGAGGACACCAAATCCTACGGTTCTAAAGAATCCTTCTACAAAGACGACTATTGAAGTGAAGTTTCTTCTTGATCCCGAGTTCCACAAAACCAGTTTCCCTTTCCTCACTGCTACATGTAAAACAATGCGCTCAAAACCCAATAAATATTTTCCAAAGATGCCCGAGTGCTCAATATCTTAAATTGTTACAATAAATTCTCTATTCAACTCAAAGGTTCACGAGTGTTTCAGAAAAAATGAATGATTGTCCTTCACAAATGCTTCTCTAGTACTTCCATCAGTGTTGTATCACAACGTACAAAGAAAATGCACTGTGTGCCAAATGTTTGTTTAACGCGGAGTTATTAAAGATCTTATTTTACGCATTTAGTTTTGTCGAAATACAGCCTACCTCAATTTACGACATTAAATCTCTTCGAGAGAATAAAACAGGAATTTTTTAAAAACGTCTGAAATAATTTTCTTCCCACGTCGCTCCTGTGAAAAATGCAGGATTTCAAATATGAATTTTTCAGAGGAGCATCTCATAGTGCATACATGAAAAGCTTTCCAACAAAAGGATATTTTTAACATCCATTTCTGAAACTCTGTTCTCTTGGGCTGCACGAAGGGAGTGGCAGCATGGCTTACTGCATTCTGGTTATATATGATATTGCAATCCTCTTATCTTCCGTAGTCTGACTTGGGCGCCACGGTCGACGCGCGGGCGAGGCACGACCGTGAGTTTGCCGTAATCCTCTTTCCCTTTTTTATCCGCGCTCTGCTTTGTCGACTTCCATTAACAGCAGGCATGTTTTTTGATACTACACGTGAAACGAAAGAGAATTCTAAATTATTTTTCAAGACTGGAATCACCGGTACACAAGCGTTTCTTTCGCAACTCATCCATGACTTAGTGATGTAGCTTTTATGTAACAGTAAGTGGCTTGCAAGTGCTTCAGAAAAGGTGTGTCGTCAATTTGTTTATTTGTATAATAAAGGTGAAGTGACACTGCAAGGTCAAGACAACTAACTGTCTTCTAATTTTTCTCGCGACGCTGCACAGTGGGGCAAAAGGGCTCCATTTGTGGCATCAGTTTAGATAATGCCTGCAAACCGGATTATTGCTCATCACTGTAAAGGAAAATTAACGCTGAAAGAAATGTAGTCACCTTCATTTCGACATCTCTTCATTGATTGATTGATTTTTTCGTGTTTCCGGCCGTGTCAACGGCTTTGGTCATTAGTCTCGTAAGTGTAGTGCATGTTTGTTCTCGGGAGATGGCAGTGATCTTCCCCCGCTGGATGGCGAGATCCGGCGCCGACCTACCGTCGGTTAGTGGGGTATCCCCCTAACCAGG
Organism: Teleogryllus occipitalis; assembly: GCA_011170035.1. Taxonomy (NCBI): domain Eukaryota; kingdom Metazoa; phylum Arthropoda; class Insecta; order Orthoptera; family Gryllidae; genus Teleogryllus; species Teleogryllus occipitalis. The sequence continues at coordinate 15,972 of BLKR01007055.1, read as the reverse complement.
ACTCTCCCACCAGGGGGGCACCGTCCTAGCCGGGACAAGCTCTAAGCTCCCGACCGGTCTCCCGGAATATGTGGTAGTGTAGTGCATGTTAAGTGTAAGTGTGTGTGTAAGGGGAGAGGATAGGACAAGGAAGAGGGAGGAAAGATCGCGCGCGGTCCGTGGCCCGTTTGGTAGGGTACTGCTCCAGCATTCGCCTGGTGTTGATCGGAGAAACCACGGAAAACTAGCGATCAGAGCAGCCGGCCGCTAGAATTCTCCTCCAGACAGCGACTGAATTCGACCTAGCTGAATTCGACATAGCTATGTATTATTCGCTGTGCGTGTATTATTGAGCTGTGTATTATTCGGCATGTATCCGGTCTAAAGCAATTTCCATGAGATATTTTTAAGCCTGTAAGTTTTCTTTAGCTCTAGTGTGCATGTGTATGACAAGAATTAAAATATATGTTGATGTGGAAATTTGTAACTTTAGTTTTTGTAAACTGCGTGCAGAGAACGTTATTGAAGAGATATTCAATTCAATTCAATTTTGACCGGACATATTTCTTTTCTGAATATTAGAAAAACAAAAGAAAAACCAAGATAAAACCCATTATAATTTTCAAAATTTTCGTTTCTAAGTAGACCTTCACACACTGCAACTTGAATGGAGATTTTAAGTCATGTTTTTACTTTCTCGCCTTACGAAGTACTTCGTAAGAATATAAAGTTTTGTAATAGTGCGCTGAAAAACTGGGAAGTTTTAAGAGAAGCACTTTTATTGCCTAGCTCTGGTAACGAAAAAGTGAATAAATCCTGTAGCTAAATTTAGAAACAAATCCTATAACACGTGGTGTAGAGGCTTCCATATTGTGTTGGTTCTTCAAACCGAAAAATCGAATGATGGCAAAGCCCGTCTTTCTGACCGTCCGTCCGTCCGTCCGTTCGCCCGTCCGTCCGTCTATCTGTCTGTCTGTCCGCCCGTCTCTCCGTCCGCCTGTCCGCCTGTCCGACCGTCTGCCCATGGTCAACGCTAGTGCCTAAACCATTCAACCGTTTTTCTTCAAAATTGATATTCCTCAATTCTTTTGATTTAGCTAGTGACTTTGGGAGGTTGAAAGGTTTTTTTTATTTTTGAGTGTACTTCATATGAAGTTTCAAAAACATTTTCAACATTTTCTCAGAAAAAGGCACTAAATTTTTGATCAAACTTTGCCCGCGGATAGCGTAAAGGACGCTCAAGAGAATGGTGGTCTCGTGTATGTGAAATCACACAGTTTTTGAAAATTGAAAAAGCGCAATTTTCTGAGGGGCGTTTTCCTACAACTATAATATTGAAGTAGTAGGAAAATCACGGGATCGGTCAATTAATGGATTACAGTAGTTTGCCAACGTTTCGGAATATTTTATTCCATCATCAGGGCTAACAACCAAAAACACAATCACAATAAATACGGACAAACTCTTCTGAACAACAACATACAAAAAACATGAATGAACATACATGTGGAACAATAATTACACAGATAACTAAATAAATAAATACATTATACACCGTATATCTAAAGGATACACACCTTACTAATACATATAATGGTCAACCATGTTTCTCCACAGCACAACTCCAATACAGAGTTGCTGAAGCACCCACGTCCATAGCAGGTCCGACCATGGCCACAGCCCGAAAGAAAGTGAATGAAAAACCACTGTATTGTCAGGACCACGTGCTCAGCAACTCCATGCCGGAACCATGCGTATCCGGTTTCATTATCATTATTCATTTATTTATTTACCCTTTTTTTTATTATAAAAAATTTTATATCTTTGCATCCGAACCCGTATTACGAAAAAAAAAACAATGTTAACAATTATTTGTGTTACTATATTATTAATAAGGTACCCTTAATAGATATCTTGAGTATTGAGAGAAAATCATAGTATATTACGTACTTCCGGTGAATATGTGTTAATATTTATATTCCTTAATTTCATAGGGTCAGTTATTTGTTGTGTTATTTATTTATTTTAATTTTATTATTATTATTATTATTATTATTATTATTATTATTACTATTATTATTATTATTAACAATCAGAGTACATGTCAACTGGAGTTTGCACACCGTAAACTCTACAATATTTATCAATGGAACCCTCATATGAATGAGGCCATTGACATCATTGCCAACACACAAAACCAAATTATTCATTTATTTCAATTATCTATTCATTTCTTTATCTCCTTATATATTATATTAATTTTAATATTTTGATACATAAATACCTAAAATACTGAAAATATATTGTATATATAATATAGAGCCATATCAACCCTGGCTCGGGTGAGCAAAAATATATTAAAATAATAATAATAAAAACCAATAATTACATAAAAAGTAATACACTAAAAAAATTATTAATAAATGAATAAGTTAGTTGAAACCATCAACCTGAACCCTCAGTATTCTGCCAAAAAATTTTGATAACCACCATACAGTACTCACTTCTCATGATCCCATTCACATTAAGCTGTTGAGTGATACAATTGGATAAAATTGTGATATAACTGTTACCGATAATTATACTGGGACAAAACTACCAAAATACATTATAACCTTCTGACCCATGGATGTAGATATGAGATTGCTATTAAGATTTGAGAATGTAGGGAGTGACAATCCATCTTCAATTAAAATGAAAAGTTAGGTAAACTTTAAAATTTTTATTTAAACCACACAGAAAATCTTTTTTTTTCCTTTAAATGTGAGGGGAAAAAAAGAAAAAAAAGAAAAGAAAAGGGGGGGATGGACATAACAGTGGTTAATTTACATGAGATTTTAATAATTGTTTGAGGGAAATACTTGTACTGTTGAATACCCAACAAGATAGCGTACCTGACAAAAAATTTTAGGTTAAACCAGTATGATTAAACACATGATTCCAAATATAATGTGTGTTATGACAAGGCACAACTTAATGCTACGGCTTAGGCAAGCATAATCTATGTTGATTCCACAATGGTACAATGTGATGGAACTGGGTAGAATACACCTAAGTATAACAATTAGTCACTCAGCCAACAATATTTACATGTAATTATAGTCACTGTTGCTTACAAAAAAACAAACAACACATATTGATTCTACCAACCACATAAACTTACATTAGTGATGCATTAAGGAACCTGAACCAACCGATTGGAAAGGTGCGTTACCTCATATTCACTGTGATAGTGTTTGGGAGGATGCTATGAGCAAAGAGAACAATTAACAATGGCAACCAGTGATTATTGATAATACCAATTAAGGGATATTAAGTATAAAAAAGTATGTATAATATTGAAGATAGAGATTTTTTCCTTAGTGAAATCTTTTCTTTAAAGTCGTATCTTTAGAGTAATTTTCCTATTATTTGGTGCAAAATATAGGAATTTTTCTCAAAAACCGCTCCAATTTTTTTCCTAATATGTAATAACGAGCGGTAAAATATATGGTGATAGTCGCATTTTCCGCTATTCATTTTTTCCAAAATGCCAAAAAGTGAACATTTGAAAACTACAAAATTAGAAACAGCGATTTTTGCGTCTGTGGTAAAAACTCAGTTCTTTAAAAAATATCATACACAATTTTTTGAAAAAAACGAGCTGATTTCATTAATCAGTGTCTAAAATTTATGCAATTAAAAAAATCTGAAAACCCGCACGAAATTATTTCTTGAGTTTCCCCTCATATGTAACAACATATGGTAAAATTCTAGTCTAGTTCGTTTCTCGAACAAGTTAGTTTTCTAATCCCTTTAGTCTTGACTAGCTTTTCGGTTAGGCCTTATTCTCTTCTCAGCTGTCCTCTTTTGTCGCCCAAAGGATATTTTTTTATATTTTCTCAATTTTCGGCTTCCTAATTCCGAGATGAATAGATGGATGGATGGATGGCCGAGGTGGTTAAATAGCATGTACGGATTCAGCACTTCCGATCAAAAGGTCGCCAAATGGAGTTCAATACAACGGAGAAGTTAGATATGACGCGAAGAGTATGTACTTTTGTAGCATCACTAGTTGTTCTTCAAGTGTTCTATTTTCTGCAAAAAAGTTTCCTTTTTCTTGAGTTTTTTAGTCAAAACAATCAATTTTTGTTCGTATCTCTGAACCCAGAACTGAAATGTTATCTACGAGTTCTCTTTTCAATATATTTTGAGTTCGTACCAACAATAAAACATCCACAAATAGCAAGACCCATTTTCGGTACTTCATTTTTCTTTCCCCTTCCGTGAAAATTCATTTCTCTGAAGAACGTAGCACAAAATAACAAGAAGGGTTAAATTATATTTTTATTATTTTTGAATAGGAAAGAAAAAATGGAATTTCGATACCGATTGCCACATAAATAACATGAAACGTGTTTCAAAAAATTAGACGCGAGTTCTAAATGTTAAATGCTATTGCTCTGTGATTTGGTTCTGTTAATGAACTTGACATTTCCATGACAAAAAGTTCCCATTCTTGAGAAAATCTACTGAAAAACAGCAAGAATAGCAGAGTAAATTTTCAGCAACATCAATGCGCGTGATCAGCTATGTAATACTGCATGAACTTAAAGCTGTGTGACGGAGATGGATAGCTAAAGCAGTATTCTATGCTTGGACATTATCCAGCGGGTTCTCTTTTGCCTCATCACCAATTTACGACTATGAACAATTTCCATTCCAAGCAATTTTGTTTTTTCTACTTTTCTTGGAACCCATGTTTTTATTCATTAACATTTAATCATTTACCCAACGCTCATTCATATCATTATAACTTTCCAGAATCACCGGCTCCACTACTATTACAGCGGCAATTACCGCACTGTTCCTCGCCGTACAAACCGCCGCCAACCGTCCCGGCATCTCATTACAACGTTCGCTGTCTCAACCGTTTCTCCGTAAATTGATTCGAGAAAATTTCAAAATATTTCAGACATCAAACACGTGCCACAAACCTAACCATTGTGCATACGCGTAAAACCCCAATCACAAATCTCGGCCAACAGATGCGCAAATGAGTGGGAGAAAAAAATCTCTTGCGTTCCTCAACTCATTCCGTTCCATCGAGGGTAACGTGTTAGTCGCGTCTGATCAAAGTCGTAATTCGCATTACTTAATTAACCGCCACGTGGAATAGTTTTCAACGCAATCGATTCTCACGATTACGTAACAGACTGTCTTCGCAAGATTCGTGTGCCCGCACAGTTCACAAACTCTGTGAATCTCTGCATTATAACCGAATCAATCAATCAATCTATTCGCTTCGCCTCGAGCAATCCCATGACAGTATGACATCAATAAAGTCATAACTTCAATCAGTGGCAATCGTCCGAAATACTCCAACCACGAGGGCGAACGCAATTCCACATTGCACATTACCAAAAGTGAATGCAACAACGAAAAATTGTCAGTGACAGGCTATCAGCTGAACGTGGTTCAACGACGTCCATCTCCAGATATGGACCGATCCACTCTCCCTCTCATCAACATGCGAGTCATCACTCAGTTCTGTTAGTAGCATCAGGCCAAGCTTCTCAGGGTGCCTCCTCCCTGGTACGGCCTGATCTGCTACCAGGGAATCGAACCAGCGCCATTGCGGCATGAAATATTTCAAACCAATCTTCTGCCAGACAACTAATATTTTCTAGGTTGCTGCAATAAAAAACATTTAGTGCATCCAATTTAAAGTGCTTGTGGTGAAGGCAAGTAGCTCACTTACAGAAAACATTAGAGAAATTAAAATAACACTGACAACATCATTTGCTTTTTAATGGTTCATGTTAGAATATTGCTTCAATAAATGCATTGTAGAATGAATATAAATTTAAACGGGCGCATTGATACACCCGTTCACTTCAGAGCAAAAGTCCCCAGCGCATTAACCCTTCAGGGTGGTATCCCGTCTACAGACGGCAATTTCTCTTCTAAACGCGGTATGCCATCCCTGGACGGCAAGGATTTTCCTTTCCATTCGCGGTAAGCCGTCTCAGGACGGAAGGCACAGTTACCTGTTTCTCCTCTGATTTGCGGTATGCTGTCTAGAGACGCTGGCCGCTTTGCGGTGCCGTGCACAGACGCTGGCTGTGTGTTACCGCCAATTTTCTGTTTCATTCTGAGTGATTTTCCATACAAATAATTTAATATCGATTAAAGGGTTTCTATTTCTGTTTTTATGAAAACTATTAATTTACAATACTTTGTCTTCTATGTGCTTTGTATCACATTAAATTATGGCGACTGTCAGACATACGTGGTATGCATTATTTTATTATGTGTAATTTTTTGTTGATACAAGTGTGTCGTATTTATACTAAATTATCGTCATTATTTTATTCGTCATAATTATCGTCATAATTTTATTATTGATATTATTATTATTATTATTATTATTATTATTATTATTATTATTATTATTATTGGTGTGAAGCGATGCATTCTCAGGGGAAGAGCACTCAGAAACGTAACGCCCCCTGAACTGAGATGCTCCCGCAGCAGGCCTCGCCGGATGCGCTCAGCTGGCTACCTGCTCCCGCGGTGCCGCTGACCGCACCTTTCACTTAAAGCCGCCTTCAAATCCTACCGCGCACACCCTGGCCACCGCGTTGAAGGGTTAACGGCAAAATTCCCCCTTATATGTTTGCAGGTCAAGATCGCATTTCCAACCAGTGGTCAATGCAGATTTCAATCCACAATTCATAAAACTCTCAGATCTGTAAACTAATTTTTGCCAGGTTTTGTTCCAACCTCCCCATTGTGCGCCATAGTGAACAGTCAGGTGACTGCTACCTCAGTCGTTGCAGATATCAGAGGCATGATAATTCATAATTCGAGACGTCCTAGAAAGCAGGCGCGCACTAGTAGTGCTGCTGAGTGTGATTTATTATTATTATTATTATTATTATTATTATTATTATTATTATTATTATTATTATTATTATTATTTGATTGTTTTTGTACAAAGATCAGTTCATAGAACTATACGTATGTAGTGATGAGTTAATTCATAAAACTTAACCTAACTTAACTTTAATACAGAGGTTGAGGAAACCATGACGGCACGTCGTAGATTTTTAATACGTCTGCAAATAATTTACAAAATATGTGCAATGGATATTTATTTTTGATGCAAGTAGGACGATTGAGGTTTTTAGAGAGGTTGCACGAAGATAAGGTTTGAATATGGTGAATATTAGAGAAGTTATGGGATAGGTAAATAATGTGGTGAATGATGAGAGCGAGATTGGTTTCATTATGTAATTGGTGATTTGAAGTGAACCAGGATACATTAGTGATGGTGCGAAGGAATTGGTTCTGTACTATTTGAATTTTATTGATGTTTGTTTTTGCATCATTAATCCATACTGGGCAGGCATAGAGAAGAGTCGGTCTGATTATTGTTTTGTATAGTATTGTTCCTGTTTTGTCTGGAAAGTATTTATTCCTATTAATGAGTGATTTTAGTTGAAGTTTGTTTTTAGTTTGTATTATTTTGGAGTCCATGCGCAATCCTAAATATTTAATGGGTTTATTTGGGGGATACCATGGGATGGGCTCATTATTTAACGTTAATGTGGTTGGTGGATATATGGTCTTAAAGAAAAAAATAGTTTTGTTTGGGTTTAATTTTATTTTTGATTTGGATGACCATCTCTTTATTTGGTTTAGATATAATTATTTGTTGTTTTTAATGTTGATTAGAGAATAATTGGAAGCGAAAATAATCACATAGTCTGCAAACTGTGCTGTTTTTACTGTTGGATGTTTAGGAATGTCTGCTACATACAGATTGAATAGTGTGGGTGAAAGGGGGATCCTTGTGGTAAGCCTGCTTTGATTAACCTGGGGTTTGAACGATTGTTGATTGTTACTCCAAAGGTTCTGTTGGATAAATAGTTTTCGATTATTGATGTGATGTACTGTGGAGAGCCGATTTTCTTTAATTTATAAATTAGTGCCTGGTGCCATACTCTATTAAATGCCTGTGATATGTCAAGTGATATTAATATTGAATGATGTTTTTTCTGAAATGCTGTGTTGAGATGTTCTGTAATTCTGAGGAATTGTGGTGTGGACATGTGTTCTGTAAATCTAAACTGCTCTCTTGGGATTACTTTTGGTAATTGCAGGTGTTTTTTGAGACGAAGTATTATTTTTTCCAAGATTTTAGGCAAAGATGGAAGCGCTGAATGTGATAGTGAACCAACGAGGGTATGTCGGAGAACAAATACGGAAGGGAAAGGACGTACACCACTTAAGTGTTAATAAATTTAGCCACCGCTAGGAAAAATAGATGTCAGTGATAAGATAGCTAATGAAATAGTTCGTGTGCACAGAACAGGGTGTCAACTAAGAATTTATATGTGAAAGACCGCCAGGTGCTGGGGCGCTTGGCAAGTTTTTTTTCCTAGATCTTTTATGAAGCCAATAGTCGATTACCCTTCACATCCCGAGGGATATTTCGGGATAGGTTAATGCAATGTATTTATGAAATTGCTACAAACTCAGATAATTTTCTTTGTATTAGACTAGTAATGCAAAATACAGACATCGCAATTGTATTTATATACCGTCACCCACAGGGCTCGCGTTATTATTCACCAGAAGCTTTTGGCGAAATCAATAATTTCTTAGACTCGTTGAAGCAAAGGTATCCGAATACTGATTTACTAGTCTTAGGTGACATGAATGCTCGAATTGGCCATGAGCAGGAAGTATTTTCGGAGTTCGATCGGCAAGAAGCGAGAGCTAATTCTAGAAAAAGCAAAGACTTAGTCATCAATAATGATGGTCAGGAATTATTAGAATTATGCGAGAGATTTAATCTCGAAATCTTAAATGGCAACTATGGACAGGATACTGAAGGGGAACTAACTTTTATTAGTGGGAATGGAGGTAGTGTAATAGATTATGCTCTGTTGTCGCATGAAAGAATAAACAATTTATTAGATTTTGGAATCGAACTACGGGCAGAATCCGACCACTTGCCTGTGTGTGTTCATTTAGCAGTAAATGCTACTGAACGGCCACCGGCAGTGGTGCGGGCGGGAGCAACGAACGTCACAATAGCCAGAAGACGGTTTGTATGGAAAGAGGAAAAGCGACAGGAATTTGCAGAGTCTATTCTTAACTCTGCAGGAGCGGTCACGTGAGGAGCGGTCACCGGAGGAGCGGTCACCGGAGAGGCAAACAAAGAATTTAGAAAGGCGGCTCTACCGCGCAGGGAAGGGCATGCGAATGTGGGGGAGAGGAGGAAGGGTACTGACCCAAGGGTGGTTTAGCGAGGAGGGTCGGGAGAGCAGGCGTAAAGCAATAGTAGCCTTAAGGATGTTCAGAAACAGTGGAACTGCGGAAGCGAGAAATAGTTACTTGTTACTACGTAGGCAATACGAGGCCACAATTAAGAAATCGAAGAAATCTTGGCAGGAGGGTGAGACAGCAAGAATAGAGGCAATTTTAAGAAACGATCATAATAAATCAATTTGGGACGTTATAAGATCTCTGCGTAATAAAAGAAATGTAAGTAATACAATCTCATCAGACGCGTGGGAGCAGTACTTTTCACGGGCGCTCACAATAGCGAATATTGAAACAGGGATAGGTATTATCACGGACCGGGGTGTCCCTGAATTAGACGAACCTATAACCTGGAATGAAGTAAACAGGGCTATGCTAGCCATGAATAATAAGAAGGCAGGCGGCGCGGACGGCATTCCGACAAAATTTATTTCGGAATTGTGGCACATAGACCCAGAGAGTATTCTGGATTTATTTAATGCAATAGTTGATTCCGGATCGTATCCAGAAACGTGGAGTACAGCGATCCTTCAACCGGTCTTTAAGAATAAAGGCGATACAAATTGCCCACATAATTATCGCGGAATTAGTCTTTTACCAGCGCTGAGCAAACTATTTTGTAAAATACTCAACGGGCGACTGAGTGAATGGGCGGAAAAGCACGGTAAAATATCAGAATTGCAAGCAGGCTTTAGGAGAGGCTTCGCGACTACGGACAATATCTTTGTGTTAGATACACTAGTAAAAAAGGCGCTTGCGCGTAAACGGGGCCACTTATATTGCAGTTTTGTAGATTTCGAAAAGGCGTTTGACTCTATCAATAGGAAAGCTTTATGGCAAAAACTTAATGAGCTAGGCGTCTCACGTAAAGTTTTAAAAGTGTTGCAGAGCATGTACGAAGACGTAAATTTCTGTGTCAGGTGCGGTGATGGAAGTACAACGCGAAAAATAAAATCGTCAGTAGGAGTAAGACAGGGCTGTCCTCTCTCACCGCTATTGTTTATCTTGTTTATAAACGATTTATTGACGTGGTTACAGGAAGCGGATACATCTGCACCGGAAATTGAGGGCCTGAACATTCCCGGACTACTATATGCTGATGATTTAGATTTATGTTCGGAGACTATTGACGGCTTACAGAAAAGTTTAAATCTCTTAGAAACGTATAGTGAAACATGGGGATTAAAAGTAAATATTCAAAAAACTAAAGTAGTTGTCTTCAAGAATGGATTTATCTGGGGTAACAAAGAGAAATGGTTTTACGCTCAGGACGAGATCGACCGGGTCAAAACATTTGCATATCTTGGGGCAAAATTTTCCATGAATGGGGGATGGAATAATCACATAGTGGCGGCGCACAGTAAAGGAAGAATTGCGCTCAAAGAAATCGTTTGCGCAGTGCGCAGGGTTCCGGAATTGTCTTTAAAGGTGTGCGATACAATGTTTAAATTGCTAGTTCTCCCAGCAATGAATTATGGGGCAGAAATTTGGGGAGTGGATAGGATAGATCGACTAGAAAGCGTCGAAACAGATTATTTCAAATTAATTCTCGGAGTCTCTAGATTCGCAGCAAATGCCGGAGTCCTAAGAGAGGTCGGTAGTGTAGGAATTTGGAAAGATTTTAAAATGAAACCCATTAAACTTTGGATTAAATTAGCAGGTGAACAGTCTGACACACTTATACATAGATGTTTTCGAGTGCAGTTACAGGGAAGCAACCAACGCCACTGGTCGTATAAAATTAAACTGCTACTGGAACGTGCAGGTCTGGGAGACGTTTCTCCGGAGATGGTGGGAGATAGGGGAACACGTGAGATAGAACGGCTAATTTCGGGTAGACTTGCGGATATTAAAAGGCAAGAGATCCTGGCAGCAACGGCCGAAAAACGTTCGCTAGTTGCGCAAATTCACGCGAGTCCGTTATGGGGTTGCGAACGTTACGTAAACACACTGCGAAAGGACGCAAGAGGGGGATACGCTTGGTTCAGGGTCGGGGGGTGGATGCAACGTAGATTAAAGGACTCTAATGGTAATGGCATCTGTGTGCTTTGCGGTGATAGGGAAGACTGGATCCACATCCTTTTAATTTGCAATGCGACCGAAACTTGGAGAGGAAAATGGATGGGAATGGGAAATTACTACTTCCAACATAGGAACGTAAAGCTCGCCCAAAACATTCTAGGTGATAAAAGATCTAACTTCATGAAAGAATTAGGAACATTTCTAGGAAAGGTTCGGACCATTAGAGAAACTGAAATTAGGGAGTGGGAAAACAGCACTGGTTAGTACGAGCAGAGCCTAGACTGGAGAGAAATAAATAATAAATCAATAAACTAACAATAATTAAGTTAGTCAGTAAGTTATGTTAGGTTAGTAAACAGTACAAAAAAAAGTTATAAGTTGTAGTCAATTGCTAAGTATAAGTAGATAAATAAGTCAATAAAAATAAATAAATTAACTTAAAATAATTAAAATAAGTTAAATAAATTAAAATTAAATTAATTAAAATAAGTTAAATAAATTTAAATTAAATTAATTAAAATAAGTTAAATAAATTTAAATTAAATTAAAATAAAATAAAAGGAAACGGTTAAAATAAAACACATTAGGAGGCGAAGGGAAGTAGGAATCGGAAATGTTAGGGCAGAGGCGTTGGTGCGGACGATTTTCTGTGGTGCTGTTTGTTTTCAGGTGCGGAGGAGGCCAAACACTGGAAGGAGAATGCCTGACGCCCGCGCCAAATAAATAAATGGTTTAAAAACCGGATAGATTAGCATGTACTCGGCTTCTGACGGCAGGTTTTTCCCCCTTCAGGGGTTTTTTCCTCAGCCGTACCTTATGGTCTCTTTTCCGCGGCTTTGATGCGAAGGAGAGACCATTTGGGGTGAATACTAGAATTCGAAAGGTTAGAACGCTGTAGAATGTAGGTATTGTAATGGCTTAAAGGCCTTCGGCCTATCCACATTGCATCAAGATTTTTAATTTGCCTGTAATAATTACCTATTAAATAAATTAAATAAATAAATAAACATCCCGAGGGACGCATACATGACCACACGCTAGATACCAACACGCGGGCTCCTCTGACCTGGGGTCAGCAGAACGAAAGGACCTCCACGAAAACGCATACATGAGAGACCAGGGACAAACAACCCTGCCCAAGGCGGAACTCGAACTTGCGACCCTTTGGATCGAAGCTCTGAGTCGGTGAACGCTCTTAGCCTCCCGGGCCATCCAGGTCGGCGGCAAGTAAATTACTCCAATTAATTCATTCCACTTCTAGTACGTAAACAACCGGAAAAAAACATTTTGTATTTTTTTATAAAACCAAAGAGTATTAATATTTCGTGTCAGCACCATTCCACGATTGGCGTGTATCAAAGATATTTTCACTTAAAAAAAGTATCCAGAAACTCCTTAAAATGTTCTTGACGACTTTACCTCCAACCCTACCCTCACTGACAGATTTTTAGACCTACTCAAAATAAAATTTAAGTTCAAAATCGGGGTATGATAGGCGAGATTGCTACGTACGAATGTTTATACATATATTTCGCATACTATTATGGAGGTAATACGGTAGGGCACACACGGCTCTCCTCACAACAGATCTGCGAGTGCAGTTCCGCTGGGAGATGTTTGAGCACCCACCCAATAGTCCATATCTTGCCCTCAGCGATTTCCATCATTTCTTACTCAAGAAATTCCTGTCCAGTCAGGAATACGCGATCACAGCGATGAAGAAATGTACATGGCTGTCACTCTCACACTGCTAACTCTCCCAGACGGCAGACTTCTACGATCCTGAAATACAAATCGACACCGAAATCCAGAAAAAGTTGCGAATCTCTTCAACCAACATTTTTCTATAATTGCGGTTGATCTCACGAAGGGACTAAAACCACAAAATTCAACATCATATGCTTCACAAAACAATTTCGGCACGATGTTTATTTCCGAAACTTGTTCCAACAAAATCCTCAGAATAGTCAGTAAACTAAAAAATAAATATTCATCTGGTTTAGATGAATTTTCGAATTGTTTATTAAAAACGTGTGCACCTGCCATTAACTCACATTTTCAATGCTTCCTTGTGCACAGGAATATTTCCAGATATTTTCAAAACAGCAAAAATTAAGCCACTTTTTAAAAACGGGAACAAAAATGAAATTCAAAATTACCGGCCAATTTCTCTTTTGTCAGTTTTCTCAAAAATATTAGAGAGGCTTTTCTATACGCGAATGGAAACCTTTCTCAGGAAAAACGATGCGTTTTCAGGCTCACAACACGGTTTTAGAAACGCAAAATCTACGGAAATCTACGGCCATTTTTTTCTTTTATTAAAAATGTTCTTCATCAATAGACCAAAATGAAGAACCTATTTACATTTACTTATAATAGTGTCCTACAATACATAAACCAATATTGCTTATTTATTACAATACAAATTTTCAAATTAATGGAACTATTTTGTATTAGGTACATCATCCCCTTCCCCCTTTTTCTAACGGAATTCCTTCTCCGGCCATCCCAGCGTTCGCGATGGGAACGGTTTACAAATTTCTACTCGTCGTAATAAGATGGGAGGTTCACTTGTGCTGGGTTTGAGGTTATATTTTTATGATTATCAAATGTGATGTGAATTGTCCTCAGTTTTCTTTTGCATTTCCAGGTGAGCGAAAGCAAATACATTTATAATTTTTACTATATTTAAAAACAGTCAGCCATTTAAATGATTAATTTGTTCACAAGTAGATTTAATAACACTAGAGCTTGATTTGGATGTCACAATATTTAAGGTGTTATTAATTGTTATTAAATCTTAATTACATAGTATTAGCATTATACATAATTATGTAATGCATCATTTCAGATCTACCTGAAATTGAGAGGACATTGCGTCTTGAAACGTTGTACCGTCAACAGGATTTTAATAACAAAATAATTTATGAATATGACTGATATCCATAAAATGTACCATACCAAATGTCCAATATCCATACTGATATCTATAAAATGTTAAATTACCTCACAAATACAGATTTTGATGAGTTTCTACGACTTTCAGAATACAACTGCAAACAAATTTACAATATTTGCTTTGATATATCTGAAATTTTAGGGTAACAGCCAACGACAAAAAATGACAAATGCATTATTCAACATGTAAGCGAATTTTAAATAATCAGTATTAATTGATTAAAAATTATCGATTAATAATTCTTGAGAAGGTACGAGTAATGCGCTTATAATCAATAACAGACTTGTCTTAATTTTCTATATAACAAAACGGACTAAAAGAATTTTCACAAAAAAATGATCAACTTTGAACCAGTAGATTCAATAAATTGATGTAAGAAGACATGCTCCCAATTTGTCGACATTGAGCGATGCAGGAGATAGAATTGTTCAGTTCGGCGAACAAGGTAGGACGCTGTACTTCCTAATAGCGTTGAAATGTCAGGTGTGGTAACATGCCCACTCGGTTCATTCAGCCCTGCACAGATGTAGCAAGAAATATGTCTGAATTACGGAAAGCGAGAGGAGTAGTGGATGATGATTATAGGATAATCTAATGAAAATGTAATTTAATTATACTATTTTTAGTATATTTATTAATTACTTTACCATACTGACGATCTGTATAGTAAGCTTTCGGATAGAAATTTAATCGACAATTAAAATAATGTATTTTTATCTAGCACATATTGCTTATTCACTGCTTCCATACTTCCATTTTTTGTTCACATCAGACACAATACAACAGTATTAATAAAAAAGTGGGTAGTATAATTCAATCACAAACCATTGAATACAGACTCAACGTGAATTAAACTTCAAAGATACAGAAATATTAGCAGTTGAGCCTCATAAAAGAAAAAGATTACTAGAGTAAGAGTGGTAGAGATTAAAGAGATTTGAGAGAGTAGTAGTAAAAGATTAGTAGAGTAAGAGTATGCATTATGAAATGAAATGAAACGAGGACATGAGGTTGCAGTAAATGGCAGGATTTGTGCAGTAAGTGGCATCATGTTAAAGTTGAAGGAGAAATGGAAGATGGAAGATGTTGAGTTTTTTTACGTGATATTGTATTGTTCTATTGTATGATTCACGTAACTAATGTATTAAGTGCATGCTGGAATTGTAAGGGTGAGTCTCTATACAATACGTATTGTTGAGTAGTTATAAATTGAAATTTTGTAGTGTGTAATAATTATGTTACATCGTAATGAAATTGAGGCGTTGTTTTGTCGTGTTTGTTTATTTCAGCAGAAAGCTTTTTCGGCCGCATTGCGATAATCTTGAGTGATACAAATAATAATAATAATAATAATAATAATAATAATAATAATAATAATAATAATAATAATAATAATAATAATATAATAACATTAATATACTAAATTACATTTTTTGAGTCAAATACAGGGTATTATTATAAATAAAATTAGAATTTAAGTGAAATAGAAAAGTGGAATATAAAATGTGAATATAGAAGCTAGCAATAGGCTGTCTGTTAGTAACGATTGACAAGAAAAGTTCCAAATATTTATTTATAGATAGTCAAATTATAAAATTTTATTATTTCATATTAAAAACATACATCGTAAATTCATTCTTGTAAACGATGTATGTTTTTAATATGAAATAATAAAATTTTATAATTTGACTGTCTAT